>UCOM01001457.1:0-40997 GCA_900474385.1 Ormyrus pomaceus
AATAATTTTTAATATATATTGAATCCTTATCAAACTTTGGGGGGGTTGACGAGCGGAGCGAGTAGGGGGTACCCCCCCTAGTATATATATATATGCATAAATCAAGATGGCGGAAACTGAGAAAGAACCGCCAGATAAGGCTAAGAGCAAATTTTATAAATGTCACCCTAAAAAAGCAGTATTAACAGTGATATGTATAATTTGTGAAGACGTGTTCCACAAGAGTGATTTTGAGAAATTAAATAATACAAAATATGTTGGAGAACATCTAGTAATATGCCCTAATCATAACATCAAAGACATAACCTCACAAAGTGAAGAGAAACACCGGTTAAGTGAAACTGCGAGATATGTAATAGCTCAAATCAAATTAAAAAAATCTAAAGAAATAAGAAATGATATATTACAAGAACTTCACAACAATACTATCAAAGGAACTAATGATGAAAAAGAATTAGAAGACCTGGTATCTGAAAATACGTTGCTTAAACAGTACGTAAGCGAACTACAAGATACAAACCAGCTCCAAAGAGAATTTATAGAACTTCAAAAAGAAAAAATAAATGCAGATAATTTGATAAACAAAAGGACTTATGCGGAAGTGTTTAGTGGAGATAAACCCAAAGCAAAAAGAGTTCCTAAAATAATAGTAAAAAATAATCAACCACACATTAAAAATACTATGGAACGAATAACGCAATACCTGGTTAAAGAAAAGACCATTCAAACAAAATATATAAGGAAAAAAAACGATAATGAATTTGAAATAAATTGCATGAATGAAGACAGCCTAAAAATAGCAGAAAAAGTGCTGGCAAATAAGCTAAATACATGTGAAGTTAAAATTGAATCTCAAAATAATCCGAAAATAAAAATTGTGGGTATAGACAATTCTACAAATATGGATATTAAAAAAATTGAAATGGATATCAACGACCGAAATTTCAAATACCTCAACAACAGTGGCAAGGTACTACACATAAACATAAATAAAAACAAAACGAGCACTGTTATAACGGAAGTTACAGCTGATCTATACAAACAGATCAGAGAAAATAAAAACAAAGTTTTTGTGGGACATCAATACTGCAAAGTTTTCGATTTAATAAACATTTATCCGTGCTACAATTGTGGAAGATTTGGACACAGTGGATATAAGTGCAGAAATGAAACAGTGTGTATTAAGTGCTCAGACAAACACAAAAATATTGACTGTAAAAGCAACAAGATAGAGTGTGCAAATTGCATTTATAACAATATTAAATACAAAACTAACCTAGATACGGATCACCTAACAACAGATAGAACGAGATGCTCCATACTTAAGAACAAAATAAAAAGATACATAAATTCTACAGACTATCCAATAGCACCTAATTTACCGAGATGGGAAGAATCGAGTGCTCTTGATATAATCCGATACTTACAAGTAAAAAGCCATCATAATCAAAGATCTACAACTACACCTACTCAAAGAAGAAGTTCCAACAAAATATCAACTCACCTAGTACATCTACAATAACAGCAACTTAAGCACCTAAAAAATAGAACACATCCATCTAATAGAAGATATACAAAATAATTTAATCCAGCAAGAAAGGATGTATAATGACATTGAGACTTTTAATAAGGAAAGAAAAAACAATAACGGCTTAATTCAATACATAAATATAAGAAGTCTGAATGCAAATTATGAGAAATTGGAAATTTTAGTTAAAAGTCTCAAGGTTAAACCAGATGTCATAGTATGTACAGAGGTATGGAAACTGAAACACTATCAATATTATAAACTAGAAGACTATAACATTCATTATAATCATGGTGAAATTAACAAAAATGACGGAGTAGTTGTGTACATAAAAGAAGATATCACACAAGTTACTGATACAATAGAAATAGGTAGATTAAAAATTTTAAACACAATTATAGAATTAAATAATAATAGTAAACTCGATATAACATCATTGTATCGTTCACATGGCTTGAGCTGTACTGAATTTAATATGTACCTTAAAAAATATTTGTTCTTAAAAAAAAGGCCACTAATCATATAATAATAGGAGATTTTAATATCAATATACACGAAAATAATAATATAAGTACGGATTTTCTGAATAGCCTATTAGGGAATGGTTTCCTTCCGGGATTCACTAATACTACTCGACCTGCCAACGTAACCACAGACAAGGGAACCTGCATTGACAATATATTTATCAAAACTGATACACTAGATACGAAAACTCTTACCCTAAAGGTGAAAGTAACAGATCATTATATTCTATTTTTGGAATTAAAAAGTAGAAAAATAGGTACCAACAACATTAGTAAGAAAACGGTAAATTATGCTTATAATTATGAAAAATTATACAATAATGCTAAGCAAATTAACTGGACTAAGTATAAAAATACACAAGACCCGAATGAAGCAATAAACTCATTAATAAAAGAAATACAATATTGCGTAGGTCTATCAAAATATATTAAAACTAAACCAAAAAAGTCAAAGACAATACCGAGAAAGGATTGGATAACAAGTGCAATAATAAACTCGTGCAATAAAAAACAACACTTATATAATAAGTTAAAGCAAAATCCCTATAATGAAAAATTAAAAGCGGATTACAAAATATTTTCCAAAACCCTAGATAAAGTTATTAAAGCGGCTAAAATAAATTAAGAAAAGACAACAATTGAGAAAAACCGGAATGATCCTAGAAGACTCTGGACTAGTATAAACAAAAAACTCGGCAAGGATAAACATCGATCAGAAAATACTATTAAACAAATAAAAACTTTAGATAACATAAAAGTTACAAATCCAAAAGAAATAGCAAATAAGATGAATATATACTACTGCAACCTTGGAGAAGCACTAAGTAATAAAATAGTAGCACCAAATAATAAAAAAATTGTTATGCCCAAAAGTAATATTAGAACAATTTTTATCAAACCAACAAATCAATCTGAAGTACATAACATAATTGCCAACATGAAACTTAAAAAGGGAGGAATAGACAATATAAACTCACAAGCCTTGAAAACCATAGCCACAATCATAGCAGACACACTGGCGCATATATTAAATCTTTGTATTGAGACTGCAACTTGGCCAGAAATACTTAAATCTGCTGAAGTAATACCAATTTATAAAGCAGGAAAGAAAGATGAGATGGGAAACTACAGACCAATCTCACTGATTTCCAATATAGCAAAGATTTTCAAAAAGATCAAACACAATAGAATAAATGATTTTATACACAAAAGCAAATTACTTAGTAACAAACAATTTGGATTCATAAAAAATATAGGAACAAAAGATGCTTTAAGCTACATATCTAAAACAATATATGAAAAACTAGACCAAAGCAAACCTATAGCCATCACCTTTTTAGATCTGGCTAAAGCATTTGACACCGTTAATCATAAAATACTTTTGGATAAACTTCATACATATGGAATAAGAGGAAAAGGGCATAAGCTTATTGCAAGTTATCTAGAGAATAGAAAACAAATAGTAAGAATAGGTCAGCATGTAAGTGATTTTAGGAGCCTAAATACTGGAGTTCCACAAGGTACTATACTCGGGCCATTGCTATTTATATTATACGTAAATGATCTACTGACTACTATGCCAGAAAACTCCATCATATCATACGCCGATGATACTGCTGTAATAGCAACTGGCAAAACATGGTCCGAAGTTGAAACCACAATGAACATGTATTTAGAAGAAGTATCTATATGGCTCACATTGAATAAATTAACATTAAATGTGCAAAAAACAGTTTTCTTAACATTTGGAAACTATTATGACAGCATACCAAAGAAAATTGAGATAAAAATTAACAAGGAAAAGATTGAGAGAGTGGATTGCACTAAATATTTGGGCATATATTTTGACTCGTATCTGAGATGGGATAAACATATAGACTACTTGATTAATAAAACTAGATATCTCATTTTCATCTTCAACAAAATATCAAAATTCATGAAGACTGACACTTTAAAGATTATATATTATGCTTTATTTCATAGTATAATAATTAGCTGTGGCATAATTGCATGCGTAGGTGCCTACCAAAATAAATTACAATTACTTCAAGCAGTACAAACAAAAATACTAAAAATAATACACAAAAAGGAATTCCCATTAAGTCTACCACTAAATCTAAAACAACTTTTTGCATACGAAAGCCTAACTTATGAGTTTGATAAAATCAAAGAACAGTACATTAATTCAGCGAGCAAAACTAGACAGAAATTGGTAATACCACCTAAATGCTATAAAACTGTAAGCAACAAAAACAGCTATATAAAAGCAATTGGAATTTTTAACAAACTACCTAATGATTATAAAAAACTTGACAAGAGGAAAAGATCTACAACTAAGAAGTTTAAAGATTGGTTGAGGGAAAACGTATAAAATAAGACTCTTTATAAAAAATTCATAGATAAATACAAATGTATATAGAATCTCGTATATAAATCGAAAGATAGAATTAATATATAACGCCGTTAAACTGTATTGAAATATTTTATTTAATTTTGTTAAATTATTAGTTTTAATTTAGTTTTAAGTTTGGCTTTATTGTATCACTAACAATTAGCATATTTTAGCCGGACCTAATGCACAGGTAACCTTGGTTACCTCTATTAGGATGTAAAAATTATCGGGTATATAACAATGTGTTTCTAGATGTATTTACATGTAACTTTATACTCTGGTAATAAATAAATAAATATTTTATTACAGAGTAAGGTTGAAGAAAGTAAAGCGAAAAGAAGAGAAACAGAAATGGGATGATCGTCATTGGTCTGAAAAAGCTATCGACGAGATGACTGAACGCGATTGGCGTATTTTTCGAGAAGATTACAACATTACTATTAAGGGCGGCCGGATACCCGACCCCATTCGATCTTGGAAGGAATCTGGTTTTCCGAAAGAAATTCTTGATATCATTGACAAAGTTGGGTACAAAGATCTCACACCAATTCAAAGACAAGCTATTCCAATTGGTTTACAAAATCGAGATATTATTGGTGTAGCAGAAACCGGTTCGGGTAAAACGTTAGCTTTCTTAATTCCTCTACTATTGTGGATTACCAGCCTTCCTAAAATTGAAGGAGAAGCTGAAGTAGATCAAGGACCTTACAGTATAATTTTAGCACCAACTCGGTATGTTATTACATTAATTTTCACTATAGAAATCAAAATTAATTTTATTTACTCTATATGTTATCCGTTATCACTGTTTTAGTGAATTAGCGCAGCAAATTGAAGAAGAAACAAATAAATTCGGACAGCCATTAGGAATCAGAACTGTAGTTGTTGTTGGTGGTCTATCTAGAGAAGAACAAGGTTTCAGAGTTAGACAAGGATGTGAGGTAAATGTGAACTTTTACTAATGAGGAAAGTCTATAACTGCAGATTATAGATTTTTCTGAAACTTTGAAATTTAATTTAAAATACCGAAATCTAGAGAAATTCAAAATAATAAAACTTCGAAAAGTTTTATTTTTGGACATTTTAAAGTTCTTTTTATTTCAACTTTATTCTTACTTCGGTATTTAAAAATTCTGTATTCGTAGTATTTCATAGTAAGTGATTTTATAATAATTAAATGAATTTCATTAATTTATTTTTTCTTTAGATTGTTATTGCAACTCCTGGTCGTTTAATTGACGTCTTAGAAAATAGATATTTAGTCTTAAACCAGTGTACCTACATCGTTCTGGACGAGGCTGATAGAATGATAGATATGGGCTTTGAGCCTGATGTACAGAAGATTTTAGAGTATATGCCTGTTACAAATCTTAAACCGGACAATGAAGATGCTGAAAATGAAGAAAAACTTTTAGCTAATTATAATACTAAGCATAAGTACAGACAAACTGTGATGTTTACAGCTACTATGCCAGCTGCAGTTGAAAGATTGGCCAGAACATATTTAAGAAGACCAGCAGTAGTATATATCGGCAGTGTTGGTAAACCAACCGAACGTACTGAACAAATTGTACATATTATGGGTGAAGCCGATAAGAGAAGGAAACTCATGGAGATTCTTAGTCGCGGTGTTGAGCCGCCTATTATTATTTTTGTCAACCAAAAGAAAGGAGCCGATGTACTTGCGCGAGGATTGGAGAAACTTGGTGTAAGTTAAAAAAATCTATTTTTTAAATTAAACTTTGTAAGAAAGAAAGGAATCTAATTATTAAATTATTACTATACGTTTTAGTACAATGCTTGTACACTTCATGGTGGTAAAGGTCAAGAGCAGAGAGAGTATGCTCTTGCTTCACTTAAGAGCGGAAATAAAGATATTTTGGTTGCTACAGACGTCGCTGGTCGAGGTATTGACATTAAAGATGTATCTATGGTCATTAATTATGATATGGCCAAAACAATCGAAGGTAATTATTAAAAATATTTTAATAATATCAGAAAACTGCATCATTAAATAATTAAATATTTTTTTCCATTTTCAGATTACACGCATCGTATTGGTAGAACTGGTCGTGCTGGAAAGAACGGTGTTGCTATATCGTTTTGTACTAAGGATGACAGTCATCTCTTCTATGATCTTAAGCAAACTATTTTATCAAGTCCTATATCTACTTGTCCCCCGGAACTACTCAATCATCCAGAAGCTCAACATAAACCTGGAACAGTTGTTACTAAAAAGCGACGAGAAGAGAAAATTTTTGCTTAAAATATTTAGAATGTTATTTTATAATACATGTAAGAAACTTAATAATTTTTTTAGCGAGGTGATTTCAGTTAAAAATCAATGAATTATAAATAACGTTATTTATAGAGTAAAATAACTTTTAAAATATAAAAAAAAAACAATAAAGACTTTATAGTAAACAAATTTTTGTTTGAATGACACAGTTATTTATTATAAAAAATGAAACGTATATACAAAAAAGTAGATATATTCATTTGATCTCATCTTATAATATTTATATAATACATATATAGTTTATAAAATCAGCATGAATGTCTAACACACTTTATTTAAAAAGTTATTCTAAGCAGGTACAAAGTACAGATTTTTTTTAATCAAATATTTTTCTAATCTAAAATCACAGTAAATATTTCATATGAAGGGACAAATGTTTGTCTATTTTTTTCAAAAGTTTCAAGTAAGTTTAATAACTCAATCATAAAAAATTTTATCTGAAATTACAATTGTACATTAATTTTATAAATTAGAATTTCCCTATGTGGACGGCAAGAAAAGGCGGAAGAGTACAATTTGCAATGTCTTTTTTATGGCAGCGGCTCCGTTCCTGGTAAATAATTAGGATCTTTCAATGTACATTCCTGTTTCCACTGTTCTTCCGTAATTAGCATGGGACTCATTAAATCTACAAATTGGTCTAAGGGGCACGAGAAATCACATCCAGGGATGATCAGTGGGTATGGCTCATGTTGAGTCGTATTTCTTAAATATAGCTGAAAAAAATATAAATATTTTTGAAAAATTTGTTTATTTAAATTTCTAACTTTTATGTATTTAATAAATACAAAACTAAAATTAAATTAAATTTAGTTTTAAATAAATCTTTTGTTATAATAAAATAAGAAGTAAGTTTTTACTTGTACGTTATATCCTAATTCATTTTCATGAAGTTCAATGATAGTCATAATACTGTAGTTTGGTATTTGCATATCCCACACTTTCATTCCTTCAAGGAGATTGACAATCGTGGAATCGTGACCGACATACATGAACATTTTTCGATTCTCTGGTTTCAAGGTTCCTCGAATTTTGTCTACCATGCTGTTCGTAATTTTGGTAATCAGAGGCGCTGCCTTCATTTTCAATAAAGACTCATTATAAACATTCATTTTCAAACTTAAGCTACTTAGTGATTTCATCATCTCTGGGAAGTATTCATTAGTCCAGTTCGGCAATCGATAATTCATCGTTAACTGCAAATTATTTTTCGTATAATCAGTAAAAAGTCGTTTCATGGAAAGTCGAAATAATTACTACAAAAGCTTTGCAGTTACTGACTTCTGCTTCCAATGTTCCGTAAATATCAAATACGTCATCTGGATTGGCAACATTAACTCCGGTGTGCTTTGAGAGCGCTTCGTACAATTTTTTATTTATTTCGTTGACTGCTTCAATTTCTGGTAACTTTGAAATGCCCTCTCTCATTCTCGCATAATCGGGACAAGTGGACCAAATTAAAAGAAGCTAAAATAAATTTAAATCATTGTCATAAATTTATAATTTAAAAAGGAGAAAATTCGAAAGTTTAAATGCTTTTTTATAATTACATTTTTTAGAAAAACTCATTGTCTCTGTACATAGAAAATGTTGTAATATTTACGAAAATTTAATAGAATCTCAGAAAGTGCATTTTTTAAACATTACATTTCTTAAGTACTACGGACATTGGTGCAAAAGATTTTTAATTTAATTAAAAAGATTCTATGGTAGAAATCCAAAGTGTTATTCTTATTATAAAATAATTACTTCAGATTATTTTATTATTAATTTACTTGAAATAAATAAAGCATATTAGCAAATTCTAGCGTTTTTCGCGAAGAAACAACTTTAGCTCATTATTTACGATTTGAAAGTCATCAACTTCTAAAAATGAAGTAAAAAAAGTGCTTATTACCGCATACATATGAACGTACACGTCTGACTACAGTCGGTTTGTTCTACTTCATTCGAATAATACGTACAGGATAAAATGTCGCTACATTTTTATCCATAAATTATATTTTTATTATTATTTTTATTACATAGTATCTGCAATGTATAAGTGATAGTTTTTAATTTGCTTAACCGTTGGTTTTTCTACTTCAATTCAAATCAATGTCTAATTTATCTAAGTTCTACCTCTCATAAATTTATAATAATACTTTTTATTAGTTGTTAAATAAAAATGTATTAAATAACTAAGCATCTAATAAACAAAAATTTCGAATTACAAACAGACCATTCAGTTACACAATAATTATAAAAAACATAAAAAAGCAGTAATGTAAGAAGCTGAACGACGAAAGTATTTGTGGTAATTATATAATAAATAGATAACAATAGAAAAGAACGTAATCATATTTACAAGTAATTTCGTGTTTTTCTTGATTTGCATTTTTGAAATGAAAAATATAGTTAAATATATTTTTGATGAATATTTATCTAACAAGAATTAAGAGTCTCGTATATTTGAATCACAAATTTTCCTCGAACTTTGAGATACATTTTCTAATACAAAACTGCAAAGGAAACGTAATGCTCATTTTTTCAAAAGTGTATACGCTTTATTGGCTAAAATTTAAAAAGTATGGATGTTTGTTCGATCACTTATCACTTTAGAATAATTATTAATTGTAAAATATTCTAATTCGAACAGTTCGATTGAAAAAAAATCATCCAAAAACATTTATTTGTTCAAGAATTATAGCCAAACAAATATTTACAATAAATTATTTATAGTATTAGAAAATATATCCCGAAATAAGAACAAAATCTGTGACTCAAGATTATTTCTTTTTTCAATATTATAATATATAATCAATATAGCTGCATTTATCTATAAATTTAAAGATTTTTGCGTCATAAAATTTTTCTATAAAGTATGCCTTACACTGTCCTTGTCACTTGACTGATAATTCAGAGCGGCTGGTTGCCAGGCTAAACCCGAGAGGAAGGCTTGATCGCCAACAGGCTGCCAGAGCGCCGCGGCTTCTAAAAGAGCGGACATTTTTGCTCTGTCCGCGGCAGTGCTTTGAAGCCAAAATACTTCTGGACTGTATTTCGTACCTGAAAGGACATTAGACGTCAAACTTGCTCTATCAAAGTCTTTAGTTAATAAAATAGCTTTTATTACAAATTGTCCTGCTTTCATTGACAGGTCTATAAATCGAATTCTATATACGTATGCTCGTATGATTTTATAAACTGTACTGTTGAAAATCCTTCTTTAAATTTATCACTACATATTTATTATCGCTGTTTCGTTAAAGATTTTGCAATTGCAGGATATAATGGGAATTTTTCAAGATAATGTAAAAAAATTAAAGTTAATTATCTTACCTAAAAATTGACCGTATCTGTCCCTGAGGTACAATCCTTGATTGTATTGACTTAATCTTCCTTCCTATAATGAAACAATTACTTAAAGTATCGTCAAATTGTCTAAATAATCTTACAATTCCCACTTAAAATAAGCCAAAAACCTTAAACTTTTTGATTTACATGTAATTACACAAGCTTTTCCAATTAAGAATGTAAAATTTTGTAAAAAAATGCTTTGAATAATAAAAAAAACGAATCCCTCCTCAAATGGAGAGAAGCGTGACTTTGTAAACGATATAAATCATTCATATTTTTTTATCTTATTTTCGTGCCACTAGAATTAAAATTCAGAGTAAGGCTAAGTTCAGTGACAGTAAAAATAAAATCACGGCTAATCCGGACTGGCTCGATAAGAAAGAATCTTTATAAATTAGTCTGATTATATATGTATACGGCGCCAAAAACAGGTATTCAGCGAATTCTTTCGCGAGTTCAAGGCTGAACTAGTTTTATAAAACTAAGACATGTGAATAAAACAAACAGAGGATTTTTATTAAAAAAAAACTTCTTAGCTCAAAATTTTGAAACTCAAAAGTTTTGTAGTTTAATATCACGGATACACTTAAAATTTTAAGTTACTGCATATAATTTTGAAAATAATATTGAGTATAATCAGCCTTATATTAAGAATAAATAAGAGAGATTATAAGCATGCGAGTTATTTCCAGTTATAACTGCCTTGAACAAAAACCTGCCTTGTTAAAAAAAAAGACAACTGAATATGAACTAATATGAACTAACAATAAATCACTTGCGAAAACCGCATATCTATTTTAGGGTCTAAACTTTTTTTGACTAAACTATAAATGAAAAACCTTTTCTTACACTAGTGAGTTGACCCCATCCAAAAGGTTCCATTGGATCGTCTTTGTAAGGGTCATTTGGATATGTAGTTTGCGGACTCCTTTGTCCATGGCGAATTACCTATTTTAAAGAGTAAGTTTATTTTTTATTTATAGGTTATTGCTATATAGATTATGTTGCTTTGAAAAATCCTAAAAATTACCCCCTTTTGGACTTTTTAAAATTAATCGATTTTTATTAAGTTACCTGAATTTTTAGTGAATAAATAGAAGAATGATATCAAATTTCTAAAGTATTGTAAACAAAATTTGTTACGGACATTTTTAATCGATTGAATACAAAATAATAACTTTTTGCTGCTTCACATTGGAAGAAGATAAAAAATGGCTCTCATTATTTTTATCGGAAATTTATGTTAAGCAACTAATATTTAATTTATTTCTGTGTTTTTTAAAAATTATTATTGAAAGAATTTTAAATAACTTAATAATTAACAATTTTTCCCAATAAGAAATGAAACAATACAAAAAATATAAGAAGGCGTGGAGAAACAAATTCGGTTTTTTTCATTTCGATGAAAATAAGTTTAATTATATTTTGAAACTATTTTACTTTTATAAGGCTACTGAGTTAACTAAATGCCTAATAAAAACTTAATTTACCAAATTGACTTGTCTCAAAGTTCCCTTCTTGGTATCTTCTTCTATCAAATTTTTTTCATGAGACGCGTCACGTGTAACGCGATACGCTGAAATAATAAATAAAATAACTTTTATTCATGCGTGAACTAGTTTTGAGTGAGTGGAAGTAACTATATGGTTTTATAATTTATACATTTATTAATTAACATAAATAAAAAGTGAATTTGATGCTTTAACATTGACAGCTGCAAGAATTAATATTATATTCGTAATAAATTTTTCTATACAAGTATAATTTTCTGTAAGTGTTCATGAATCTTGATTATAGTGCGCGAAAGGTCTTCCGCATAATAATGAATTGCATTTTCATATTTGCTTTTCCTTTAGTTTTAGCACTTCCGTCTAGATTTACGACAGAAATTTTAAAAACGAGGAGCGCAGAACAAGAGTCCGATAAAATGTTAGAATAAAAGAAACTAATTCTTAGTTTTATTTTTAGAAATAAAATTTCAAAATTAATAAATAATACGGATATAAGTGCGCATAAAAAATTAAGTTTTTCATTCGAATGATCGGTTTCACTTATGTGAGATAAAAAGGCGCCAAGTATCGCGACGAATATGAATTCTCATTATCATCATCTTTGCTAATCCGCGATAAGCTAATGAAAAGAAGGAAAGCGTGCGAGTGATCAAGATAAACTTTTTTATTGCAATTTTCCGTTGGAATGGAAGTCGATGTACGTACAAGTTTTTGCTTTCATTACAACACAGTTTCAACAAATCATTTACCGCTATAAGAATAAAAAAATATATATTATGCAACTTTGAAAAAAACATACTCTTATGGTTACAAAATTGGCCTATTACGATTTAATTATATACCTTTATGTTGCTTTATGTGATGTAACATTCGTTCTTTAAACATATATGATTTAATTCAATCTTATAGTTTTTCATTAAGCAAGTTTTGTTTATCGTCAAACTAGAAAAGAATTTTAAATTCTTATATAAAGGTTGAAAAGTGGTAGGTAATTTAACGATAGAATAATCTATTCGAGAAACGACGAACAATACAAGGAAACTACCTAGTTCTAGGTATCTAGCATCTTTTAATTACTAAAAAATGTTCAATTAAACAGAATAAATAATATTTTAAACTTATTTTTTTATAGTGCAAAAAGTGCCTGCTTCAATTGTTGTTAAATTTTTTTGTTAAAATATTTTAAATATATAATTGATTCTTTAAAATTAAGACAACTAAAATTTGTATTTTTATCTTTCCCTTCATTATACATTCTAAGTGAGTTTGATTAAAAACAAAATTGAAAAATCGAATATTTGCTATCTATAAATTTTTTTAAATAATAGTAAAAAATATTATAAGTATATAAATAAGACTGTATTTATAAATGAATTTAAAAAAAAATTCGATTGAAAAACTTGAAGTTTTGAATGCTTTCTGTTTCTGTACATTGGCAAAAACGTCAACAAAATACGTAACTTATATCTTTTTTATCTATTCGACTTTTTTACTCTTTGATAAAAGGATTAGGCTGAAAAGAGTTTAATAATTTGATCAAGTCTTATAGCAATCAAGTTATCGTATATACGAAAATAAAATTTAAAAATTTTGATTGCCGACATCATTGTTGATTCAAAGCCATAATTATACTTGTTGCTTTTAGTATCACTGATGCACACAATCATATATTTATCTTTTTAATATAAATTTCGTTTAAAGAACCTTTTATTCTTGAATTGAATTGAAGAACTTGATATATCCTTCAAAACGTCATTTTTGGGAATTTGAAAAGCATTATATTGTTGATGCATATTTCGAAAAACATTTTTACTTTGGAAGTTTAAGAGTATCTCTATAATATATCTAAATCAGATGACGTAATTATTTTCGTACATTTCTGTGTATGCAAAAGTAGGTTTTGATGATAAAAGTTAAATGTAAAACTATATTAACAAAATAAATTGGTTTAGCTGACCAAATAAAGTTAAAAAATCAGTTAAAGAATATTTTAATAATAACGCATTATTCATTGTACAAAAAAGCTAAGTAAATTAAAAACATTATGAATGATAAGTATACTATTTCATCCCAAAAAGGAGAAAAAGTTGACGAAGCTTAATCGAAAAAACTGTCTCAACCAGTCTCTCCTGCATTCCTTTGCACTTCCCAAAACCAACCCGCAAAACTGTCAGCCTAATATTGAAACTCGATAATGCACCCGACGATCGGCGAGCGAGCGCCCGAAATACAAATCACTCGCGGGCAGAATGCGAAAGAAAGAAAGAAAGAAAGAAAGTGAAAATTTACCGGTGACGTTGAAGGGTAGCAGAAGCAGAAGCCCGAGGAGCGCGAGGCGCGGTAGCTGCATGGCGAAGGGCCGCGACCGAGGCGCTTCTCCGAACCTGGATGCCGCGCACTCGAGAAGCCGCTGCCTCGCGCTTGCTTTGAGTTTCGCGGGGCCTGCCCAACAATGCTAAACGCCGGCGACTGATTGAGGAAGAAAGAAACGAGTCTCGCGAGATAAGCCGCGGCGAGTATTAGTCGACGGTGGTCCCCGCCACCGTCGCCGCTTCAGCGTCGTCGCCCCCACCAGTCCGGTGCCCCCGCTGCTGCTGTCGCTGCTGCACGAGCGCCTTCCGAAAGCACACGTGCCCGTATAAATATGCTATTTACGCCGCGCGCGCGGTGTGTGCTTCAATTGCAGCGAGCCTCCGAATTGACCCGGTACTTGACCCTGAACTTATTTTCAAAGGATCCGGCGCGGCTGCAAAAAAAAGCGGACTGCTGCGGATCGCTCTCGGGTTATCGGCTTTTATACCCGGCCAGGAGGTACATTTTTGCATCGCTCGACCGCGGACAGCATAAATTAACGCTTACTTGCGCTTTCCTCGAGCTTACGAGCGAACGATAGGCATCGACATCTGTCATTGTTTGCCGGCGGAGCGCGAGGAATTCAGCAGGATTTCTGAAACCTGAAATGCGGAGGCGATGTTGCGCAACGCGGTGCAAAGTTTTCGCGCGGACTCGAAACCGGGCGTTTCTTCAAAAATCGTCGCCGACAAAACTGGAACGGACCTGTTCTCCCGAAACCTTCCTTTCGCGCCGATCTATATAGTTAAATACTCGTATTTCGAACTTCAAAGTGAAAAGAGAATTCTAGGATTTTCTAATGGACTTTTAACTATGAAATATAAGAGCGATCTTTTTGAAGAATTTAGATTTTCTGATAAGTTGTACGGTTGGTTTCAATTCCACGCATCACTTGTACTGGAATGCACTGCAGCTCGCGGCAAAAAAGGAAGAGAGCATACTGCGGGGAAGGTCATTTTTCGCGTTGTTTAACGCCTTTTTTTCTTGATTTTACACGCTTTGACGAACCTGACCTTTTAACTGCCTCCATTTCAATAAAGGAATGTGTGTCACTAATTTATATTATTGGACAAAAAAATCTCTGCCTAACTCTCGTAATCTCAAGATCGAGTTTTTCATAACGCCTTCGCAGCTTTCTACGACTTCATTTAAAGTGTAATAGATTGTAAAACAACGATAACTGTGAAATATTTGCAATTAAAAATCGGATTCTGAATCTCTTTTTTTACAGTGCTTCATTATGCTTACTTTTTCTAAAAAGCTGAAATGTCGATTAATTTAAACTAATTTAAATCAAATAAATTGATAAGATGTGTATGAACCGAATTGATGTATACATAAAGAATGGATAAATGTTTAATGCAATAAAGTGTTACAGTTCACTTGTTTTTGCAGAACTAGTTCTTACGTCGATTTGGATTATAAATCAATAGTCACCGACTCTAAATGGAATATAAAAAAAACTTTTCTAATTCGGATACATTTATTTGTATTACTTTTTTTGTTACGTTCCGGTTATTTGAGTAAATAAATAAACTAATAGAAAGTAAATATTTCATCACTGAATTCGATGTGGGCTTTATCCACAAAAAGAATTAAAAATCAATATTAATAAATAAAAAAAAATAATGTTTAAATTATTTTTAAAGCCACTATCAACTGTCAAATAGTTTTATATTCGGGTCGTGTAGGCATTGTGATAACAATTTCTAGGGTATCTTTCTCTTAACAAAAATAACTATTCAAGGTTCCTCGTGTAAAACGCTAGCAGTATTGTATTACAATGTGTTGCGATTAAGGTGGAGATTAATTTAGTGACCTTTAAAGACAAAAAGTAGCGTACTCAAACGCGTAATCGAATAAGTGAATGATCTTCCGCAGTTGTGACAATATATCTATCTGTATCGTAACCAGACATCTATTGCATAATTTATAGAGACGTTTTACTTATTTTTATTTATCTTTTTATTTTATCTAGAAGTATATTGCGGAAAAAAGTTAACGATCAATTTTAAAAACAAGGAAAAAATTTAAAAAAACATTAAGTAAATGCATTAAGAGTAAGTATAGTATAAGCCATCTTTTTTCAAAATTATCAACATAATCATTCGCATTTAAGAACAATCTCAAGTCAACTTTTGACCGAAGATTTAAAATATGTTGGATATATTAAGAGTCAGTTAAAAAGTTTCAACGGCTTTATACACATATAATTCATAAAAATGTTTACAAACGTTTTTAACTCGCATTAAGCGATGTAATTTTCGTTGAAGGAAATCTTGTGACACGTTTGTATGAATCTTTTCGACGCTTCAAACAGCGGACAAAAAGCCACTTAATTTCACTAGCAATTGTCGACATACTGGCCTGGTCACAGAAAACTGAACGACCAACCGTATGATTGCTAAAGATGACCATTGTTGTAGCATTTCTCTGAGGATGATTAGTTTTACCGAGTATTTGAATATTTTTCTTTTTCCGTATTCGGTAACGATGTGGAAATTTTAATTAGCATTCAGTGTGATGGACAGATCGGACGTGCGAAAAATAGAATACGAAAAATTCTTTATTTCTAATGTACACCTTTACGCAAGGCAGTGCAATTGCTTCTTTCAAAATTAACGGTAGGCGGAAAAGCATATTGATAATGAATAATGCTTGTGAATAAGCAATGTTTGTTATTATTAGATAAATATATTTTTTTTTAAACAAAGTAAGCTTTATCGCTAATTATTTCGATAATAAGTAAAGAAATGAAAATATTCTCTTTTTACCTTTTAATAATCGATTATGCTTGAGTGCTTGTATATGATGATTATAAAAAAGTATTTTTATAACTTCAAATCAATCCTAAGCGGATAAATATAGATTTCTAATCCAATTAATGTAAATATTTTGAAATCTTAGTAAAAAAAGAAAAATAAAAAACTTTTTTTAATATACTATAAATATTTATTATTGAAGTTTTTTAAATTCTGCATATCATGCTTAGTTTATATTTGCAAAAGACTTTATTTACGCGTTTACGCATTACGACAAAATTAGCATAAATGTTTATTTTTTATTTGCATCACTTAGAATTTTTTATGATAATCATAGTTTTGCTTCTAATTCAGTTATTGTTTTAAATTAATAATTACTTTAAAAAGACACATTTAAAGAAAAATCTTTTTTTTGACCTTCTTATAGTAACCTTCAATACTGAAAGTTCACTGATACTAAAGTATTGTCGAGTTGTTTAATTGCATGTGATTGGAATTGTAAAATGTTTGAATACTTCGAGGCTAACACGTCATGTTAAAAGGAATCATAAGGCCAAAAAGGTTTCTTTGAGAATTTTTATTAACGACTTAAAATAAATTTTTGAACAAAATCATGTACAGGATATGCTATATATTAAGTATCATGTAGGAAACAACGAAGTTCAACACGCTTGATGCTTAGAGACAAAATTGAATGCGAAACTTGTTAGTTTATTAAAATCAAATATAATTATAGTTGTCACGGACGGTGACTATATCTATACATAATATGAATTTCCGGGACCGTCACTTTTTATTCAAAGTCGTAAATTTAAAATGGTAGCAATAGATTTTCTTGTTTGGTAATTTTTAATTACATAAAAGTGTCAGTTTCTTAAGAATAATTTCTTTTCTTAAAATTTAACACTACAAGAAAAAGTAAGTGATACGCGTTTTAATCGTATCAATTTTATTCAATTTCAAAAACGAACTTGATATTGTCAATGCACAATATTAATTAAAATTAAAAGAATGTTTCAACCCGCGAAACAAAAACAAAAATTAAACAGAAACTTAAACTTTTACTAAAATGAAAAAAAAAAAAATTTTTTTTTTACGCTTACAACAAAGCGAAAAGAATTGAATTAAAAAGAAGTCTCCTGAATCTTGGTGCAGATCTCGTTGCGCTTCTTTTGTTCGGCGAGGTGCGCGCAAGGAGCAGCGAGGCGAGAGGCGACTCGAAACATCGCCACAGCAACGGCTTGTCAATCAGCGAGTCGTTTGTCACATTGCTCGCACACAGAGTCGATCCATCAATCGACGCGGTTTCGGCCTCACGCGCGGCCGACGCTTTTCTTTTCTTCTGTAGATCCTTTCCCTTCCTCTCCTCGCCAGTGCAGCGCTTTTCGCCTGGGTGACAGTTGGATCCGACTAATTTCCGCCCGGGGACGTCGCTTTTATCGGCGACGACACTTTTAATTCAGGCCAGCCAGAAGAAATCGTTCAGCCGTGGATCGTCTAAGCGAGGGAGGTCGTGCCGCGGTCGCCAAGACCCGGAAGTCCCGACGTAGGAGGACCAGAAACACGACCGCTGAATCCAAAGTAAGACCGATTCGCGTCCCTGAAACATTTTCTTCATTTTTAGTTTCTTGCTTTCGCGTAAGCAAAATTTTTAAAAATATTCAATTGAAAGCTTGTACTTTAATATTATATCTTTTGTGTTAATAGAAATTTTTAAATTAATTTTAGCGGCCTTTGAAGTTAATTTAACTGCCAATAAAAGATAATGAAGTAAAAAACAAATAGCAAACTTTTTCCCAATTTGTGTATTAATTTTGTTTGAATTCATGTGTCAAACTGATAACCTTTTATAAGCTGTACAAATATTTAATGTTTGAATTAACCTACATCTATATAAGAACAAACGAAAAAATTAAAGTATCGCCGTGTAAATGAAGAGTTGATTATTTTTATGAGCTTATCATTTTAAGAGTTTATTTTTTTTTTAATGAAACTTTAATTGAAAAAATATTTAGAGAAAATCGATGGCTAGCTCGGTGGACTTTCGGAAAGAGGCTCAGAAGAATACGAGCCAAACGTCCTGTTCGTCGGCCCCATTGCCAAGCACATCCTTGGGAACGGTTCAATGCTTAACACCGACTCCACTTCGGCCAAGGTCGCTTTACACCAATCACACCTATCATGCCCAGCCAGAAGAGACGAACTTCCAAGTAAAGTCGAAATCCTATAAAAACGAGCCCTCCCGAACTCGATTGCATCCTATTCATTGCAGAGATACGAGTTCACCAAGTACTTGGAAGTGCCGCCGTCCGAACAGTGGGGAGGCATAACTGGGAACGGATTCTCGAGCGCTCCAGCAGCACTGTGGAGGCAACCCCGGAACCCAAAGCCGATCGGAGCCCCGCAGTATTATCCCATGGAGGACACCTGCATTTACCCGGAAAGCTGGCGGGAACACGACACGGAGACTGGCATCGGCGGGGCGATGGCGACGCCTCACGGAACCATTTCCCTTAGACTTCACAAAAAAATCAGAGTCGACATGACCATCGATCGAGCCGTTCGAGTTATCAACTTCAAAGTACGCCGCCAGCTATTTGTTCGAAAAATGTTTACGCAGACGTATATATTTATTAAAAAGAAAACTTACTCTCGCAGAACAATATCGTGTTGTTGTTAAGCGGCTCCGGGTCCGATTCGGCTCTGCTTCACCCCAATGGAAGAATATACCAGTACGGCTCGCGCGTCGAGATCTTGGCTCACGACACCCACGGAAATAACAAGTTCGTTATTTGCAATCTGTAATTTAAAAAGTTATGCCAGACTATGTCTCCGTACGTAATTAATAGGTATGCCAAGATGTGGTACAAGGGAGTTAGTTTTACATCGGAACAGTGCGCTCTCGTCTATTTGGTTGACACTGCTGGGACTAGAACTACTACGGACTCATTTTTGGATATGAGTCAGGTAAAATTTCTTTTTCATTTATTTTGGATTAAAGGACGCAACTGAATCTTTATTCGTGAATTTTAGGACTTTTCCTTTACTGTTTTTTACCATGAATCGCGGCACGGATCTGCCTGCTTTCAAGAGGCTGCCGCTGTTTTATCTGCTGCGCAATATTGGTTAACTGACGAAGGTGTGGAGAACTGGATTATCAATAACGTTCGAATTTCACAAACACCAGATGGTCTTGTGAGGTAATATAAATTTAAAGCTACTTTAGATTTCTACAGAGCATCATTTATAAAGTTTTAAATCTTTCTAAATTGTTTAAAAAACTATTTTAATGTAATTATTTTAGAATTGCTCGGAACAGTAATAAATATCATCTGCGTACGTCTCCAAGTAACGGAACAGCATCGTTGACTACACCGTTTTTACATTGTACAGCATCTTTAGGACAAACGTCTCACTTATTCGTTCGACGAGGCGAAAGACGTATGCATTATGACGGTACCAGCTTCATCGTAAGAAATGCTGGTCATAGCGCAGGATTCGATGATAATAATCAACTAAAAGTTTATTAGTGAATACAGTTACAAATCTGAGTGCCTTACCTCTGTTTGTTAAAGAATTGTTGACGATTGTTTATAGTTTCCAATGTTGATTGAGCCTGAAATTTTTATTCTACAATCAATGATTTGATCAATTCATGCAGTTTTATACTGTATATATTAACAAACTGTAATGTTGCACTAGTAGTAAATTAAACTTTCTTAATTATTATAAGAATAAGTTTTATGTGCACAGAAACTTAGACATTGATTCAACTTTGATTATATTTAAGAATTTATATTAATTATTAAGCATAAAAAAATTATTTGGACGAACTATTTCAATTTCTAAATAACAACATAATTTTTTAACAATTATTTGGTTTATTTCATATAAGAGAATAAAAAATTAAAACTCACAACATTATAATAGTGTGTAATTCTTGGGCCCTTCCGTCTCATCTTCAGTAAGTTCTTGTTTAGTAAGAACCCTTTTAAGGCCTCCATTAGGTAAAAGACATTCATTGTTCAAATTTTCAAAATTAAATTCAATATCATCTGAAGAATCTGAAGAGTCTGTATCAAAACCATGACCTACTTTTGCTCTGATTCTATCGTCGTAACAATACCTGGAAGTTTTATTTTTTTTAATAAGTATTGTAAACTATCACTAAAGTAAATTCTTTCCTTATGTTTAAAGTTGAAAAAATTTGTATTCAAAAAGCAAAATAATCCAAAAGCAAAAACCAGGGTTAATACTTACTTTTTTTCAGACTTTTCTTTTCCAGAAATGGGTACTTCTTTTAACTTTTTTCTTAAACCTGTCAATGTTTGCCGTTTTTCTTGTAAGGAATCTATGACATCCAGAATCTCATCTATACCATCTTTATCAAATAATTGTAATTTATTTTTTGTTGACATATCATTCAACAGCCTAGATTTTTGTTCATCATATATTTTACTCAGTTTTTGAATATCACTAAAATTTTCAGCTTCCTCAATTATTTTGGGAAAAGTAGAAAAAGGATTATCAATTGAAAGATCTTGACGTACTTTCAAATTTTTTTCTAAACCATACTGAAAATGAAATAGATTAATACTATTCTATAAAAATATAAATTAAAGAAATAAATATAAAATGGTACCTCGGTTGGAAATAAACAGTGATAAAAAGCATTATCAGAAATTAATTTGACAAAAATGTAGCTAGCATCATGCAATTTTTTTTCTTTAATTTGTTCATGAAGATTCAGAAAAATTTTCCACTCTGTCAATGTAACTCGAATTTTAACATTATCAACTGGTATTTTATAAAAAAGACCATAGAGCAGGTAAAGTCCACCTACTTGGTCTTGCAATTCAGTGTATGATAATATAATCTTTTTTACAATATTAAGAGATTCTTCACAAAATTCCAACAATTCTGCATAATTTTTTCGGCCCCTTTAGGAGAACAAGGAAATAAAACTTTATTAATAAACTTCATGATTATACAAAACATTAAATTTTTTATACTTACAAAAAGACCAATGAAAATTTTTGTTGCTTCCAAGCAAAACAAAAAGCATCAAATCTTATGCTTCCATTCTCTTTAAATATTTGTAATAATTTATTACAGTCTTCATAAAACCCAGTGGCAACATATGATATATCACTTGCCATTATTGATTCTTACAACTAAAAAAAGAAATATTGTCAATAAATAAATAATTACGATTCTAAATTTTTTTATTTATTAATAAATATTTATTGATGAGTCAATGTTTATAATAATAATTTAACAGAATACGTATTTCATATAAATATTAATATTTTGTCACCTTTTTTTACAAGATCTTTTAGGTCACAAGTATTAAAGAGGTTAGTTTAATTTTTTTAAATTTGTTTTGAAATTAAAATAGTAAAATTGTCAGATTATAAAAATAATAAGTGTTTGTTGCATTACCTTAAAAAATTAAACAAATTTTAATATTTTTTATCTAAAGAATGAAGTACTACCGTAATATTGTCTATTCTATATTTTATGCTTATTATCTTAAATAATATACGATAAAAATAATATAACTTATACCTTTTATGAAACTTGATGTTTAAAAAATGTTTATAGTCTCAGGTGTAAAATGTATATTGCAGTTATATCAAAGAATACTTGAGATTCCAAATAACTAGTATCGGATCTATGCTATGTTGCGTCCTCCTCCTTTTTTTTTTTTTTCCTCTATAGAGTTATCGCCGTAGAGCGGCTATGTACTCTAGCGTCCTCCTCCTGCATCATATACTGACATTACTGATACTGATACACATCAGAGATCAACAATGGTTGAGGATCCCAGCTAGCACAAAATGTCTTTTTGATAACTTAAAGATTTCTTTATGTCCAAAATTTGCCTTAAAGTTGTCTTTCAGAAATCTTTAAGGCATCGGTGCTAGTTGAGGACCGTCGTAAAGTTTGAAATATAAAAACTGGATTCTATAGGAGGAACGCCGGAATTCGAATTGGCGATGTTTTGTTTTCACCCTAGAAATTTTATAGAATCCATACGTTATTATAATGTACGTGTATATTTATACGCATTCTTGCCTGCGAATTGCGATGATACCGATTGCGGATTAAGTATTAAGTATATAATAATTCGAAAATCTGTACCATTAAAACACAGCTCAACAGATGGCATTCCATTACAACGTTACAAGCGCGGTAATGAGAATGTCAATTCAAACAATGCATGCTGATAATGTTTGTTCTACTTTATAGTCCTACCATCATGTTATGATTATCTAATGTTTTTCTTGATCAATACAAATTTAAATAGCATAGTTATCGTAAAAACAAGTAAAGTTCAGTTCGAGATGTTTGCTTAACTTTAGTGACAAGGCGATTCTATGCTATATGTTACCACAAATCTAAAAGTTAATATAAAGATCTTGATGTTACAGTTCGGTGCAAACGTTAATAAAACCGCGTTTTCTCATAAACAAAAAATTGGATTTATCCGGTTCTTCCGGGCAGCTACAGATATATTAAAATGAGAAAAATTTATATTGATCCAATACCTGTACTCTAAATGCAATTTCATATTTTATTGCGTATAATTTTATATTCAATTTTAATTTGTTTTTATTGGTTTTATTTAATAAGCTACGCATAGTTTATAGAAATTTTTATTAAAAATATGTAAGTATTTATTACTACCATTTTTTTCAGTATAAAATATTTTAGTATAAAATATAATTGCCCTATTTAATATTATTTTTAGAATTTTGTATGACAACTAAATTTTTTATATATTTTATGTCATAAAAGTAGAAATTAAAAATAGTAGCAATTGTTAGATAAACAATATTGTTTAAAATGGATGTATATTATCAAATCAATTTATAATCAAATGACATGATAAAGTTAAGAAAATAGAATTGAAGCTAGTATAGAGGCTTGGAGAACTTCCGAATCCGACGATCATTAATTGAAATTTTGAAATACAAGTGAAGTTTTCAAGGAGTTAAGAGCTTGACTCCTGCGCAAGGAGCATCGACAATACGGCAAGTAAAGCAGCCAGCAAGAGTAGCTGTATGCAGAATAGCAGAAAAGAATCGAAGGCGTGTGCGGCCTGCAGCGGCGGATCGGAGTCGGAGGTGACTAGCCAGCAGTCTGCAGTCTCGCGGCCGCGGCCCCGCTCGAGTTGCGCAGGCGTCCCGCGAGCACAACTGGCTGCTGTGGCTGCTGCCATCGACGGGGCGCCACCATCAGTCCACCGAGAGAAGTGCTCCGGTCGAGTCGTGTTTTTCTCTCTGCCCCTCGGCTTTTCAGCAGGCTTTCGCGCACGCAGGCTCCTGTCCGATTTCCCTCCCTAGCTCGCGACGTAGCATCCGCAAAGAGCAGGCAGCGAGTGCCGAGTGCCGCGAGTGCCGTCCTCGTCGACGTCGTCCGGGCCGACACACCGCGTGCCGAAGAAGCCGTCGTGTCGCGGCGGCAGCTCCGTCAGCCGAAGCTACAGAGAGAGACAGACGGACGGACGGATCGAGGAGGAGAGGAGACCGCCCACGCGCTGCCAGCCACTTTCGGGAAGACTCGCAGCTGCTGCTCCCCGTGGAAGACGTGAGTAGACGTGCCGCCCGGGCTGCTGCCCTACCGTGAGGCCCCCGACACTTCCCACGTCCTTACATCCTCCCTCTCTCTCTCTCGCGACTCGCTCGCTCTTTCGCTCTAACCTTCGAACCGTCGCTCCGTCTCTCTCTGGTCGACGCGCTATCGACATTTAGCCAGCGCGCTCGCGTTCGTGCTCTGTACATGCGCGAGTTTCGCACTGCTGGCTTGCGTCTGTGTGTGTGCGCGCACACCACAGAGAAAGAAAGACCGAGCGGCCGAGGGATTTCCAGCAAGATGGCCGTGTGCGCGATTTACGCGAGTTCTAACCCCGCGGGGGAAACCTGAGTGCCCGAACCTCCTCGGCTCGCTTCTTTTCACCTCGGTGGGGTACTTTTTATTCCCGTCTCGCTTCTCTCCCTGTCCTCTTCTGCTCTTGGCACAGCTAGTCCCTCTGTCTCGAGGGGGAACAGGAAATGATCGCGATTGCGCCCGGGGCGGGCCAGTGCTCTGTGTTTTTCTTTTGCCCAGTGCGGCTCCGAGAGGAAACGGGGCACGGCGGAGGTGTTGTCAGTGCGCGCGACTCGGAAGAGAGGAAGGGCCGCGGGTACTCGACTCGGGGCTCTCTCGCGCGCTGCAAGTGCCAAAAGTCTCCTCGTTTACTCTTCCGCGACACGTACGGTACCCTCTCACACAGATATCGCTTGTGTGGCTTTCTACGTGTGCGTATATGCAGGAGATCGATTTGTTCGCCGACTTTCTCTATAAAAGCTTCGTCGTCGGCCGCTGTCTTTCACTTTTTAATACCGATGCGCAGTTGACTTTTTTTTCTTTACCTCCTTCCCGGAGAGCCTCTGGCCCCCCCGCACGCTATCGGCAATAATCGACTTCCTATCTTTTAGGTTAGATTCGTAGACCTGACAACAGTCCTGACTGCTGGCGGTAATCTCCCCGAAGAAAGTTTATCGATTCTGGCGGAGCAAAAGAGCGTTTTTCCGAGCACTCTGCCAGTGCGATTCGAAGCTTTCAACGAGGGTAAACAAACAAAAGAATAGCGAAGAAGCGACGGACGGTGTTGTGGGCTCGTAAAGTAGAGTACAACGTCGGAACTGCTTCCAGAGTCTAGCTGGAAAGCGGCGGGTTAGAAGGGGAGCAGTCGACTCGTTAGGAAGGTGCAGTCGTCGATTCCTCGTGCCCGGAGCGTTTAACGCGCATTGACAGTTGAATCGGCCGTGGCCGTCATCGAGCTATGCGCGCCGCCGAATCAGCTGTCGGCCGCGCGTTTTCCGCCTCGGCCGAGTTCTCAGCGCCTGCTTACCTGCCAACTGATAACGAGCGATCGATTTTTCGCGTTCCTCGTTAACGCTTGTCGCCTCGGCTTTGCATCCCGGAGTGCTGCTGGATTGACTTTTTTCGGCGTGGAAAGTCGAGGCCGCGATAACCGTTGAAAACGGTATTTATGTAAGCGCGTCGAGTGGCTGGCTGATTAGGAGAGTATTCGTCAAGTTTCGGGTGAGGAGGGACGCTCCAAAGATTAAGCGCGGCTTTCCGACATTTTAAAATTCAACGTCGTCTTTCGAAATGAAGGCTTTTTAAGTTTGTGAAGAGACTTAAATTCCCAGATTTTAGATGCTGCACCCAAGTGTTCGATAATGAACTAGTGATTACGTAATAAGATTTGTTGTCAAAGCGTAAACTTTCTTCTATCAAAACACAATCAATTACTAGTACGTTGAATCGAATAAAAACACTCGCGGATGAAATCATCGAAACACAATACTCCCGACTAAAAAGTTACGCTTACAAATTGCCTAATTTGCTTCTAATAGAAAAACAAGCCTAAATATACCGTCGCAAAGATAATAATTTCACAACAATCGCCAAGCATCGTACGAAATTCGTGAATTACATTGACAGCCGAGCATCGACGGACGAAGGAGCTATAGAAATGATGCGCACGATATTTGGCAACTGCCGGAGAGAGATTCGGATCACGTTCGTCTCGCCGTTCTGCTGTTTTTTTTTTTTTTTTTTTTTTCGTTGTCGTTTTGCCCGCCCGGCTGAAAAGTTTCTTGATTGCGAGCCGTTATTCATCTCGGAATCAGCGTGTGAATTTGCCGTAACCGCCGAGCTTGGCTCGGATTGTTTCATAACGCAATTTTTTTTCAATTAGTCCGCGTTTAATGGGTGTCGTTGCACTTTTCAATTAAGCAATTAAATCTTTCAGCAATCCCTTTCTTAATCCCGACATCGTCCTCGCGGTCGAGAGTCACCGAGAGTGCGGTCGAAGCCCGATACCTGTCGAGCGTCATCTTCTAAACTTATTTCGCGAAACGTAAATAGAGAGAGAGAGAGAGAGAGAGAGAGGCGCTGCGCTAAGCGCGCGTTAAGATTTTTTTTTCTCGCGACCTTCGCTCGTCGCGCGGCCGTTACGAAAGATGCTGCAAGAAAGTCAATTTATTCGAGCGATGGGCGGATTTCTAAGCAGGAGAGCTCATTAAATTCGAAAATGTCGATGTATCAGCGCTGAAATTTCAGCGTAAAAAGGGCGCGCACAGGCATAACATTAGCATAACCCGGGCTCGCTATCCAGACCGGCGCGCGGCAGGCTTTCGTTACTTTAATGCCCATTTGCATAAATTAACAAGAATGCCAGGAGCCTCCTGCATCCATCGCGGGGTTTAATAAGCCGCGGTGGAGGTGCACGGGTGATTTTTGCGACTGCGCCATATCGCCGTCTCATTATGCCTTTATACGATCTTCTCGCGTGTCTGCTCCTGCCGGAGTGGCCGCGTTTTCGCTCGCGGCGCTGTTCGTTTTTCCCATAATTTACGAGAGCGGCGCGCGCCGTTCGCTCGCGGAAGAATGGCAGCCGAGAGAGAGACAGAGAACGAGGAGTTCAAATCGCCGTGCTGCCGACGACGACGACGACGACGACTCGATATACAGTTTTCTGGGGCTGCGACTTGCCGCGAATTCGCGCGCACGCGTCTATCAATGCGAGAAAGGCTGTGCTGTGCGCGCGCGCGCGGGGTACAATGAGCCGAGCGTGTGGGAATCGCCGGGGAGAAATCGTTTATTCTTCAAACGGGGAAAAGTTTTTGCGCGCGGGATTCGTGTCAGGCCGAGTCGAGCTTCTTTTTAATATCAATAATGCATGGAACTGCTCTCCTGTCTCGCTCGCTTGAATTGTAAATGACGGATGCAGATTTTGCTGGACGCGGAGAATGTGCAAATCTTTTCGAACTCGTTTCTCGATGCGCGGCTCTACGATGAATCGGGATGATTTCATTCGCATTAATTGTGCAAAGTTTTACGACCTTTGAAAAAAAAAAAAAAAAAAATGTGTTACGCAAGCAAAAGTGGCAAAAATCTAAAGAACATTGCGGCAGCGATCTGATTTGCATCCAACTCTCCGCCGCCCCTGAATGAAAAAAGGTTCTCCCGGGAAAGGCCTTCATTAAGTACCTCCGGCCTTAATAAAGATTTAAAGAGCCGCGGTTTATGCATAGACTCCCGTCACGAAACGGGCCGACATCCAGCGCGCGGAAAACGCAACTCTTTTCCCAGCTCCAGGCGACGAGGAAAATCGTCCTCTCTCCCTCTCTCTCGCGAGTAGTAGCAGCAGCAGCATCGATTCCTCGCGTCGGAAAAGTTCAGAGAGAGAGAGAGAGAGAGAGGAAACGGGGGCGATGAATATTTGAGCGGTCGGTGGCGCTTGGCGCCGGAGGAGAAGGAGGTCTCTCTCCGCACGTAACGGAGAGGGCGGCCGGCTTCGCTATCGATTGCGCCTCTGCGATATCGCGCACGCATCGCGACGTCGCGAAAAGCCGCGACGGGGAAAGTCCCCTCCTCCGCGACGACGCTCTGACTGTCAAGGTCTCTCTCTCTCTCTCTCCCCGTGTGTGTGTGTGCTTTGGCCTCCCTTCCTCCGTCCTCAGGCGCTGACCGGCGGAAATTAACGCGCCGATATCCACCGGCGGCCGCTCTACTTAAAGGGAGGCTTTTCAATGCCGGCAAGGGGTACTCTCGTTTTTTTTAGCAGGTCGGAGTGGCGCGACCGTGCCAACGTTCACCTTCTCGTCGCTTTAGAAAATTCGCGTCGGAAACGAGGCGACGCGAATTTCGGGTTGATTCGGCTCGCGACTGCAGCGGGGAAGGATTTGAAAACGGTCGGGATCAACGCACTCGATTAGTAGCATTATGTAATGTCGGCAATGTTTTGGTAAAGACAACCTAGTATTTGGCAACGAGTTTTTCGGCGTCATTGTCCGCGCAGAACGATAATGAGGCAAAGTTTTAGAGTCTAATTATTTGGAAAATTTAATTAAGCCGGCAGACAAAATCAATTTTCTCACTGGATTTCTATTGAAAGTCATTTTTCGCCATTCAACATTGATATTCGCACGCGATAATCGGCGAATTAAAGCTTTAAGACGGCAATAGGCGTTATTTAAAATGAAATTTTCAAAATATTGCCGTAATCAAAGGACGTAATCTATGTTAATGGCGATGCAGTGCTGGGGCTTATATAAAAATCAGTTGCTAAGTATCAGGAACTCGAAGGCTACGCTGCAACCGTGTCATATTTTTCTTTTCCACTATTATGATAAAAATGAAAAGCAACAAAATTTCAATATCCGTAACGAATGGTTTCAATCATTTTTAAAATTTCATCTTTTCACCATTGCATCAGAGGTTGCAACGGACGACTAAACTTTCTTACCGAAAACGATTTAACAAAAGATAATATAAGAAATAACAATTGAATAACCATACAATGAGCAGGAAAATAGGCTCGAAAGCTCGGTTCTTTGCTAATCCCTAAGATCCCTTTTCAAGCCGCCTTTCCCTTTCTCTTTTTACTCGCCAGACAGTTAAAACGATACGTGATTCGAGTTTAATGACACAGGACGGTTTTTGTTTACAGAATGATGTCGATGGCGGAGCATTAAAGAGGATATACACCGCAGTGCCGGCTGCTGACTGAAGTGTTTGCTCGCTTCTCGCTTCTCGTCGTCGAGGAATCTGCCGGGTCACAAACTCGAGGATCATGAAAATGGTGTTGTCTCAACGTCAGAGGGAGGAGTTGTAAGTATTCTATTTTCGTTAGGTAATCTTAGAATTCCCGTTAGCCCTCGGTAAGGTCTCTCTCTCTCTCTCTCTTTCTCGTTCGAGCTTTGGAAAATAAGGTTCGCCCAGATAATAATAGTAACTCGCTCTCGATCCCAAAACTTTCCTTTCTCTCACATTTTTATCTTTACGCGAGAATTGTATTTATAAAAGCATTCGAGCTTCATCGAATTGTTTTTTTTTTATTCGAATCTTTAGAGTTACTTTTTTGGTCGTTCACTAAATCTTAATAGCATCTGCTGATACAAAAATGTACTTTAAGATTTTCAAGGGTTAAACCTCGCTTTTAAATGAATGCAGGAAAACGAGCAAAGACAGTTATGTCCTTAAACCGTGCAAAAATGCGCGCAAGGCACTTGACTTTCGTTACTATGTGCAACATATGCAAATAACCTGCATTGGAAGCCTTAACTTCTAAATGATTCTATTCTTAGTCCTTATGCCTGCCTGATCGATAAAGCGCCGTCGACATAAGTTATATTCCAATAAAATAACCTAAAATAGGGTTTTCGAATCGATTATCTTGTCTCCTGCGCCGTGAAATGTAATTTCCTTTGGACGGAGAGTGAAAAAGTAGGTTTAGGTAAAAATACTATATTCCTAAATAGCCTCTGGAAAACGAGCACTCGGGGGGGAATATATCTCGTTAGTTCATTGCGTCAAGTTCATGTAACAAGTATCGTATACTCGTAATTATTTTTGTATACAAAATCGTTAAATTACGACATGTTTCAATTTCCAAACACAAGTTTGGATAATTATCGGTGATTAATTAAATTCAAGAATTTTGTCAAACTCGAAGCTTCAACTTGAAGCTGGTCCTAATTTCAAAAGCAATTTCTCCCCAGATCCCCCTTTTGCCGGCCATTTCGCGCTTGAAACGCGAAAAAACTAAATCCCCTTTACGGGGATATCCCCGAGAGCAGCAGCTCGCGGCATTCAGCCTCGCGGAAAAATCGGTCCGCTACCCGGAGCGGGGAAGCACCACTAACGAGAGGCGCAGGTGGCGGCTCCTCGCTCCCTCGAGTGGCGGAATCAATCCCCCCGCGGCGCAGTTGCCTATTTCGAGGCTGTGCACGTCGGGGGCGGCGGCGGCGGCGGCGGGCACGCGCACTCGCGCCAATCGATAGCGGAGCCACACCACCGAGCGGCGGCCGGATGTGCGCGCGCGAGAGCCAAAGCCCCCGCCCCCTCCCCCCGCGCCGGGATGACGCGCGCGAGCGAGGGCGAGAGCTTCGCCGCCGCCCGTCTCCTCCGTCTTCAATCTTTTATCTCCCCGAGGGCTCGATTCTTTGGATTGACGCGCGGACCGATCGCCGGCCTGCAGACTCTTTCGGCGGCTCGGTTCTCGCGAGGTGGGGCGTTTCTCGGGCTTTCTTGGTCGATGGATTATTCGGGTTTTAGAGGCGGAGGGGTTGCGTAAGTCGGGGAGCCGGCTTTCGCAAAATTTACCTCGTGCTTTCGAGAAGGAAATCGCGCTGTCGTTTCGAACGCACTGACGCAAGGCTGCTTTTGAAATTTCGCTCGGACTTCCTAAATTGTTTGGCTTATCGCAAGTCCAAAGTGCAATTTCGGACTTGCGGGAATTCTTTTCCAAACGCACGCGCATGGCTTGTAGCGTCGCGGAATTGCACGATTTGTTGAAAACATTACGCGATTTCTTGTTTTAATCTATTAAGTATTATCGTACTCGTGTAATCTAAAAAATGTACAATAATTTGTGCAACCACTGCGTTTTTCTGCACCACGTTTATAGTTGAACGTTTATAAGTAAAGTTGCCTTTAATCTTAAATTAAAAGCTTACTTTTCTATTTTTCTCGACTTACTTTTTAAAAAACCAGCCCTGCAAATAATAAATATCAAATTCAATTACAAATTCTTGAACAATTAAACGCTGCACACAACTTGCCAGATATTTTACAAGTGCATTTTTGCCAAATATTTCAATGTCAACAATTCGACGAAAGCTGACCTCGATATTGATATTGAGAGTCAAGGTTTATGTTGTGCGTATAAACACTGTGATCATGAAACCATGTGATGCAAATTTAGTACACTGCAGTGACAAAATTAAAAGGTTTCCTAAAAGACCAAGTATATCAATCGAAATGTATACCTTCAAATATTCTGTACAAATATAGACTGACAAGATCTTCGAGTTTGTTTTCATGCGTCAGGAAATCTATATATATTTATTTGCTAATTAAATCCCGAGTTATCTTTCTGAAAGCAATTATAATACCAGACTAACTCCGATCGTGAGATTGAGGGTTTAGTTAGAGAATGTTGTGTCGGGGTCTGACAAAGAGGCGGAACATTGCAGGTGTCGGAAATAACAGGGTTACCGGGAATTTGCTAGATAAATAGGCTTTGAGTATTATTTTCTCTTTACTCCGTGATTCGAATGAAAGATTGTGATTTTTTGTTCGCGCCTGAGGTAATGGAAACGGACCAATCGATTATGAAATTTTTTACAGTATCGAATTATTGGAATCGCAGTTTTTAACGTACTTTTTCTTAACCTAATCTTAGTTAATAGTTCCATAAAATTAACAAACGAAAATTTAAAAAACAAAAAATTGTATATTGATACATGTAAAATTTTTAAAATTACAAATAGAATATTTTTTCCCGAATCGGCGATATTGAATTTGCGCAATCAGAGCATCCTATCTTTTAGTACAGCTAAAATATGCCTCCAGATATAAAAATTCAGTATCATCAGAGTCTGCAAACTGGAGAAAAAGGGAAAAATTTAGGCCATTTCAGAAAGTCGGTTGAGTAAACAAGTAATTTTTGCAGCAGAGGCAAATTTATATTTGTAGAGCCAAGACAAAACAATGACATAAGGAAGGAAGGTCTGACTTAAAATCAATGAACAGGAAATACGGAAGAAGAATACATATGCGGTCTCGCCTCGCGTGGGCGTAATTTATACAGAGTTCAGGGGGGGACCAACAAGAGTAAAAGGCAATAACAGACGCGGCCCTCGGCAACAACAACTCGATACTCTCCGAGGGCTAAGTTGGGCGTATACGAGGCGTAATTAGATCGAATGACTGCGCGGGCGCGAAACCCCTTGAGGAGAGAGACTGGGTATTCGAGCCAGCGACAGGCGAGTTTTAGCACGGCGCGACCGAGAGCGGGCAGCTTTGTACGTTGGGAACAAACGAAAGAGAAAACTCGGGACGGAATATGGGTAAAAGAGTAAGAGCAAAACTATTGGCGGGCATCGATCAGGTAGCCGTACTGCGGCGTTAGGCCGGAGAGTATACGGCAAGGATGACGTCATCGGCCTCTCAACGCCGAGTCAAGATCAGTCATGGAGAGAGAGAGAGACTCGCGTACCGGTTCAAGTCTAGTGCTGTAGAAGCTGACGAATTGTGCTATTATGTACTCGGTCGGCTGTATTCTCGCGAGGTTCAATTTTCGTTTGGATCAATATAGCTGCAGATTTCGTTAATTTCGACCTTTTAATTTTAATAATTTTATCGTAGTTTTAGTTTTTTAGGTCAGTATATATACGTAAGCTCGTTATCGTAAATGAATTCGAATTTCACGTAATCGGATCGCGGAAGAAGGGAATAATAACACTTAATTAATTGAGATCGATAAAATTATATAAATCAATAAACAAAGCGTTGCAGCAGAATTATCGTAAACGACGGGAGTTTTTTTTTATTTTCTATTTTTACGCCACCCGTACAGAAAACTCGCACTCACCTTCCGCGATCTTTTATTACGCGTTACGAAGGTAATATCTCGAGGTTGACGGTAAACTCAAGCATAAAAAAAAAAAAAATCTAATTTCTCGCGCAACCTCCTACAGTCAAATACAATGTCCCGCATTCTTCGCCGGCGTAATAATGCACGGGCGAGCGTAATTGCAAAGCCGCGTATGCGCGAGTAATGCTTTTAATTACACGCACAATACGCTCGCGCGCGCGCGAGAATCGGACAAAGAAATTGCGCAACGCTCGAAAGCACAAAAATCTCGCGTCAAAGCGACGCGCGCGCTCTTTCTGATCTCTCTGGTGCACAGAGTGCCATTATGAGGAATCCAGGCGGTACCTGCGAAGCGTTGTATAGCGAGCGAAACAACGATCCATCAGAGGCCATTTATTTGCAATCGATCTCTCTCGGCCGCCGGTTCCTCGATTGTTCTCGCTCGCCATACCTATACGAGTCTCTCTCTCCATCTCTCTCGTGCGTTACAGTACCTCGACTTTCGACTGGATAGCCGAGCGAGCTAGAAAAAGAGGGAGGAAAAAAAATTGGAAGAGGCGAAAGGCTCTCTCTCTCTCTCTCTTGCTTTGTAACAAAAGGTAAGAGGCCTCGGGACGGGTTCGGCTAGTTTCTCTCGGCGGGCAGGCGAGTGTAGAAGATTCGGCACGCAATGGGAAGGCGATAAGCCTCGCGAATGGTAATAAGCCCGTACACGTACGTACACAGGCGGGGGAGCGCATCATCGAACTCCGGTATACGCTCTCCGCGCGCGGCGCGAGTTTGAACTCTCTTCCTGCCGCCTGAGCCTTTCACCCTGGACGCCGAGGGAGGGAGAGAGAGAGAGAGAGCTAAGCCCGTGGAATCTGCAAGTTTCGCTTACTCAACGCCAGAGACCCGGCAATTGCATTTATTATATACGCGAGGGGCTTCTGTGGATAGGTGCGAATCGCGAACCCCCGAGCTGCTCGGTTATACCTCTTCCTAAAAGTAACGGGCGCTCGGCAGTCGCGAGATAAAACTGATGGTTTTTCCCTTAAAATTAAAATCGTTCGTTTGAGTACGGGCGTTTGCAAATTTTTTCAATCGCCAGAACCGTCTTCAAGGTGAATATGAGATTAAAAGTGTAATTGTACGATCGCAATTACTGCAGCAATCTTTTTAGACAGAAATTTTTATGAAAATTAAGCGGGACGCGTTGTTACTTTTTAATGAGTCCTGTGCGCATCGGAAAATGCTGCTTTTTTGAAATTGCACGTTACTCGTTCGCCTTTTTTTCGAATCTCTTTTTCGATTATTTATCTTTCATTCTTTATTGTTGGATGTTGCAATTGCTTTCCTTGCATTCACAATGGCAAGTGCATTGCAATTTATTAAATCAACAGATCAATTTACGTAAATCATTTTGTATGCCAGTCAGTTTAGTGTAACCATTACGGTATAATAAATATTCTAAAAGCTTGTTACGTTAGATCAATAATAATAATAATCAAGAAAATGATCTTTGATTTCAATTGCTTATTATTTGCCTTTTATATTTAAAGTACGGTCGTTATTTTAAATACTATATACATATATATTAAAACATTTTAAAACTTGAATAAAATTTAAAAGTCATTGATGGATAAATTGAAATACACCATAAAAGTCGTGAGAAACGGATATAGCTTTCATTTATCGGAAATAATATGTATTTATTTAGCAATTCATGCACTTTCTTAAAAAATGAGAGTGTTTCAATAATGTGTGCAGATCGAATTTCCAATCGATTCGATAACTCCTACTTTTACTTTTTTGCGTTTAAAAATTCATTCGTTATTGAAAGTGCATAAATAATTACAAGTCATAAAATAAATTGCTTTTTAATTTAAAGAAAAATGCGTCGTGTAGGAAGTTCGAATGCGAGCTTTCGAAAGGTCATTACCAGCAATTTCCTGTAAAACTGTATACCCATACGTACTTTAAATCCTAACAACGAGCGTTTCATTCCCAAACGAAATAAAACTGTCATAAGAAACAGCTCGATCCCAAAGATCTTCGGCTCGAATGACGCGCGGGTTAATTACAAAATTGGAGAAAAAGTAGGAAAGCGCGCGCGCGCAAGTGCGGCCTAAAAACAAATGGAAAGCAGCGGCGTCACGACGGCACTGAAATATATATACGCGATATTCGCTTCTGCGCGGCGCGTCGAAGCACGTGCGAAAGAGAATGGAGCATCGTGACTCGTGACCGACGTTCGATCATTGCGATTTCGAGGAGCTCGGAGAGCGGGAGAGGAATACGTGCCCTCAAACGAGTGCACCTTATAAACAACGTCTCGTCGGCGATCCTCGCGGTTTTGTAAGAAAAACAATGGCTTTTCACAATGCGCCTTTTCGACCGTTGCGGAGCTAGAAAAGGAGGCTGCCTAACTCTTCCTAATGCCGTAGAGAGGAAAATGTTATTTATAATACCCATTACGACGACTGTTATTTACTTTAGAGAGAACAAATGCACAGCGACATTAAATTTAATTAACGAAGATGAAAAAGATTTGCAAGATGATGTACGTCATGCAGTGATCAATATAATAAGGTTGCAGCTACTCCTGTGACAGGGCTTCGTGCAATGTTTCGATTGGATTTTCTCTAAAGTCAATTCAATTTCAAATGTTTGCTCGAGAGGTGAACAAAAAAAAAAAAAAAAAAAAAAAAAGAGGTTGCATTGTGATTCACGAGGCGCGATTATATGTGTTTGCGAGTGCGAGAAAAACAGTCCCGACAAAGGTGACGCGTGACATTGAGATAAACATTTTCCAACGTCAGGCGCATAAAGCCTTAGATAAATATTCATTAGCAAAATAATCCGCAGCCTATCGAAAGGCTCGCTGCCCCGTCATCCGGACGAAAATTCGAGCGACGGAGAATTTCCGGCGAAAACGCACCTCGTTTCCGGCGCGCGCCGCGGTGTGAGAAAAAAAACAAACCCGAGATGCGCGCCGGTCGACCGTCGCGAGCAGATTGAAGCGCCGCGATATGTAGTTCTGCCCGAGAAAGTGCGAGAGAGCCCCCCCCCCCTGCTCTCCCGCTACGCTATTCCGGCCGCTGACGCTTTTCCAAAACGATCATCTCCCGCGTTTTCCCACGTGTGGCGGGGACGCGGCAGGTACATATATATAGGTGGAGCGCCGGTTATCGAGTCTTCTCGCGTCGCGAGCTCGTTACGCTGCCGCCGAGCGGTGCCGCTTTGTTCTTGTCCGCAGCGATCGCTTTTTGCGCGAAGCGGCGGGAGGGGGTTTTATTTCGCCAAAGAATTTTATCCATTTTCTCGGAGTTTCTTTTCTTTTTCTGCGAGTTTTTTTCTTGGACCTTGCGATAACGACCTGATGCGATAACGAGATCAGAACTGAGATCAGCGCGCGGAGTAAAGCAATATTTATGTTGTTAAAAGTAAGCCCGGTGAAAGCTACCTTTAACCCCTTTGAAACACACATTGAATATATAATCAGCATTTCAATTTTTCAAAGTAGCATTTGAGGCAAATTCAAAGTAGCGGACAAAACAACGGATTAAAATTTAAAAAAAGATTTTTTTTTAATTTTCAAACGTCATTTTTAATTTGCCCCCCAAAATATGGGACTACCGTGCTTCAAAGGGGAATTCGTTAGGTGAATAACCTTCGACTGTTAGGCTCAATTAGTGAATGATGATGACACATGCGCAAACCAAAGAGAGTCTTTATTGATAAAGGACAGGCTGAACGGCTTGGCTTTTCGCGAGAGGTGACTTATATCGTGTGCTTTGTCTCGTTACAGAAACAAGGCGATCGCAGACTATCTCAGCGCGAACGGCTATCAAGATGCGCTCGAGGCGTTTAAGAAGGAAGCTGACATGCCCGGCGAAGTCGAGCGCAAGTACGGAGGCCTCCTCGAGAAGAAATGGACTTCAGTCATACGGCTACAGAAAAAGGTGACCGGAAGCTAAGATCGTTACGGAAAACAAGTATCGCCCTCAATGATATAAGCTCGTAATTTAGCATAATAGTTTTCTGACAAGTTCTAATAGCTTCTAATATCAAGTTAAGATAAAACATAATAAGATTAGCCCGTGCAAAGTTGGATTCGACTTACTCATAATTTAAAAGATATGTTTAAGAGGGCAATATTGACGTTTGTTTTAATGTCCAGGTTATGGAGTTGGAGTCAAAGCTCTCAGAGGCTGAGAAGGAGTTCATCGAAGGAGCCCCGACGCGAGGCAAGCGATCGCCTTCCGACTGGATCCCTCGACCGCCGGAGAAATTCTGTCTCACTGGGCACAGGGCCACTATCAACCGAGTCGTTTTCCATCCGGTCTTCAGTCTCGTCGTCACCGCCAGCGAGGATGCCACCATCAAAGTATGCAGGACCTTCTCACTTTCTAAACGTGCAATGACTTCATCCAGCAGTTCGATTGTGCGAAGCGCGACGTCGCGTCGCGCTTTTTGTCAACTATTTTTTTTCGATTAAACGCGTTACAAAATTTGCGTCATCAATTGTAAAAAAGCGAAATATGTTTGCGTATACTGATTTTAACGCTCTCAAATGTAAGACAAATTGATGATTCAAATTCGCGTAGAGACTCGACATATCCTACACGAGAAAACTGTGCAAGCCATTAGTTCTGTATATCTGTGTATACATAAAAACAAGGCGTGTGGAGGTTTTTTTGTGTAGGATATGCCCTTTTCGGTGCCCTTGAATAAAGCAAAATGAAAACTCGATAAAATTTATAGTTTCATTCTAACTTAATAATTAGAATTAATAAACAAGTTAAAAATATAATTGATCAAGGCGTCAAATAATGTCAAATAAACGTTTGTAGGTATGGGACTTCGAAACCGGTGAGTTTGAACGAACATTGAAAGGTCACACGGACAGCGTGCAAGATATAGCCTTCGACGCAAGCGGGAAGCTACTGGTATCCTGCAGTTCGGACATGTCCATAAAACTGTGGGACTTCCAGCAATCGTTCTCGTGCATAAAGACGATGCACGGCCACGATCACAACGTAAGCTCGGTAACGTTCGTACCGCAGGGTGACTTCATCGTGAGCGCCTCACGCGATAAGACTATCAAGATCTGGGAGGTCGCCACGGGTTATTGCGTCAAGACGCTTACCGGCCACAGGGAATGGGTGAGGATGGCGCGAATAAGTCCTTGCGGAGAACTCATCGCCAGCTGCTCCAACGATCAGACCGTCAGAGTGTGGCACATTGCTAGCAAAGAAACTAAGGTACCAAAACTTCAGCCCCACGAGTCTACTTTTAACAAACAAACTCGAGATAAACGACATTGTAACTATCGATTGAATTGCAGGTCGAATTGAGGGATCATGATCACGTTGTGGAATGCATTGCTTGGGCGCCGGACTGCGCGCGAGCGGCCATAAATGCGGCAGCAGGCGCCGATAACAAGGGTGCTCACGAGGGCCCGTTCTTGGCCTCAGGATCACGAGACAAGACAATTCGCATTTGGGATGTTGGTAGCGGTGTATGTCTATTTACTTTGCTTGGTCACGATAATTGGGTTAGGGGCGTTGTATTTCATCCGAGTGGTAAATTTATCGTCAGCGCATCCGACGACAAGACGTTGCGAGTCTGGGACACGCGCAACAAGAGAAATATGAAAACGCTCGAGGCTCATGCTCATTTTTGCACTTCAGTCGGTAAGCTGCTAAGTAAAAATTAGTCTCATTTATTAGAATTTGAATAAAAAAAGAGTTTAACAAATTTACTCCTTTTTCAGATTTCCACAGGAATCATCCTTACGTGGTCACCGGCAGTGTCGACCAGACGGCGAAGATCTGGGAATGTCGCTAGTCACCGAGCTTTCGCGATTTTTTTCGATGTACGAAGAAATCAAATGCAAAGCAAAGAAATTTTTTAGGAATACGGAGCGAGTACCGTGTTTCCGATACAACAGGAACGGCCGAACGAGTAAACTGCTGCAAAAGCTATCGTACATACAATTATTATAATTATTATACACATACACATACGGTTAAGAGCTCTTGAATTAATTTATAATAAAGTATAATTAGTAATTAATATTATACATGTATCGTTTCACGACAATGATCTACACTCGATACACGAAAAGAACGAGCGAGCGGAGAGAAAGAGAGCGAAAGAAAGCGAGAGAGAATGAGAGTGAGAAAGAAAGAGATTTGAAGGGAGAGAGCTCGTATTAGTTCTAGCTCGACAGTTTCCTAACAACGCCTTCGAAAAAAAGAAAAAAAAATTAAAAGCATGTATACATCTATAAGCGAAAAATATATTGCAGTACTTATATTTTACTTGGAACTGCTTCTTATGTAAACTCTTCGTTTTTTCTTCCATTTCGCGTTTCTCTCTGAAATAGGCATCGTAACGTTCAATATATTCCAAAAACTAAATCGGATTATTATTACTGGCGCTGACATAAAGTAAACGAAATGAAAAAATAGAGAATGTTCTCGCATATTCTTTTTAAGCATGCAAAAGACATCTAAAGGAACATTATTGATTGTAATGTGATGTACAGGTGACCGACTGATTTATGTAAAACCGAAGCAAGACGATGTATCGAGTATATTATAAAAAAGAATGATTTGTTTTATTGTCTATTAAAGCGAGTGCAATTTTGAAAGATTTCACGAGTATATATTTAAGGAAACGCCACTGCAAGTCGTCACTCGAGTTGTGTCGAGTCTGAGGAAAATTGTACACCCCTTACGTATATATTTATATATATAAACGTATTAGCCACTTAAACAAACAAAAGATCGCAAATACACAGACACAAATACAGGTTAAACATAAAAATAACACAGACACAACGTATGTATATATTCGCGTATAATATGTATTGTAACGACACTTTCTGGCCGACGCTGGCGAAAACAGCACTTGCCAGATCGCAAAACTACCGATTGGGTGATAAAAAGTAACAATCTGACGTTCCTCTTAAATAAAGTCCTCGAGTGAAGTTTTAACTTTCTTTCTCGTCGACTTGATTGCGCGTTGTCGAAAGCTGTTACGAATTGTTTTTTTTTTAAGCTTTAAATATAAAAACCTGTTTAATAAAAAATACCATTTCTGCACTTTTATTCTAAATTAAATACGGTAAACTTTTTTATTTGTCTTTTTGTAAATCAAAAATGGAGCTGTCGAAGCAAAAGAAAATCTTAAATTAACCGTGAAAATATCAGCTTTTCGCCAGCGCTTGGCGTCCAATTGACGTGCATTAATAATAATAAAGTAATATTAATAATAATAATAATAATAAAATAATAATAATGAATATATCTTAGAAGATGCATTGAATATTTAGTGTGAGTGTATAACTCGGAGTATTGGTAAATTCCATAAAAATAAACTTTCTTTACTGTAATCCTCGTATATAAAGATCCTAGTGCATGTAGCTTGTTTATCGTGGAAAAGGAACCGACAGAATAATTAAATGTATTAAATTAATTAATCAATGAATTGATTGATTAATTAATTAGTGATTTTCGACAACCATGTCTACGATCATGATCCATGTATTACAATGAAGAAGATAGCAATCAAATTCCCGAGAAAGTATGATTGTATATTTTGAACATTAATGTCTTGCATGCAAAACAATACACGTGTATACGTTGGTGTTGATCATGCTCGTGGATTATTATTAACATTTTTTAAAATAGTTTAATGACGCAAATACGAGGTACAGATTTGTAGATTTGACATGTAAAGAACGATTTTCAAATGTTGTAGAAGAATCTTAACCGTGCGCAATGATTCTAAATTAACTCGAGGATACTTTTGAATGAACACCGAGCCTCGTTCTGGATTCCTGTTTAAAATGAAAATG
>UCOM01001458.1:0-40842 GCA_900474385.1 Ormyrus pomaceus
GGGGGGGAGAGAGAGAGAGAATGCGCGCATTATTTTCTAATTTAAATTTTCTTCTTCAGCTGGGTTAATGACTTTTGAATTGTCCGACAGCTCGGTTCTCTCCTACCTTTTACTTGCAATTATTGCCGATTAAGCTTAGTTCCCATCCTAGTGACATTTATTTTTCAAATTAAAAGCGAATTCAAAGTTCATTTATTCGTCGTGATTAATGTTTGATTGCTTTTTTTCTGTTGCAGGTAAGCATCGGCAGTTTCGCATTCTCGCGGCTTGACCTTCCTCGATTGAGAAATCTTGATGGAAGTCGCCACTTTTGCAACACATTGCTTCAATCGTTTTGTAAAATCTGCATGAGTATACACTTTGTCTCTAAGGAGTTTTTTTAAACGGCTCCTCGCTAACACCGCATGATTTTTTATTTTACTCTTCGTAATTTATGTTCGCTTTTTCTAACAGCTGTTATTCTTATAATTGTATAATACTCTTTACTATTGCTATACGCGGAGAGAAATTTTATGATGAAAATTACTACGTTTTTTGAAACTAGTCGCTGCGATTAAACGATCATACTTTGGAAAAATTACAAGAAAAATAGAGAAAATTAACGTAAATCCTGAACCATTAATACCAGGTTTTAATTATGTGATAAAAAAAGATTTTTATAAGCGAATTTTACCGTACATGCAAAGTAAAATTTCTCTGTCATTTGTGTGGCATAGTAGTTAAAATAATGGCGTCCAACTTTCACTTTAAAATTGATTTCTAGAATAATTAGAGTATACTTGTATCAAACATTTCGATATTCGAAAGCTTAAACTAGAAAAATTTCTCGAAAGCTCGCGCGCGCGTCTATTAAAAGCAATTTTACAAGAGAACAAGCATTCGTTACAAAGCCGTTTCTTCATAGAAAAATGTCTCGCGAAGGTTGCGCAAGCGATTGCATCCCGCGGCGGCGCGATTCATCGCTCCTCGTTCACATAAGAGCTGCGCGGCGCGGTGTGCACTGCTGCGAAAATAAGGCTAACGAACGCTAGAAGAAGGTGTTGTAGAAACACTAGACAGACACGTAAGTCGATAGGAGGAACGGGAGCGGCAAAGTCGGCTTTGCGAATATAGTCGCCGGGCTCGCGGGTATAGTCATTTCAAGCCGAATCGCGAGCCAGCCGATACGATATCTAGCCGACTGCTCTTCCACGCACAGTGCGTCTCTCTCTCGCGCCGGTATTTCCATCAAACTGTTACGTTACAGATCGGGCTTTCACGCAATGCCAGAGTGTCCGCGACCTAATTTTCTTCCGTTGCCCAGCTAGACTTCCTACTTCGGTTTTCACTTACAAATATTTGAAATGTATTTTAACCGATTTTGCGGCGACACGCTGTTTATTTACAAGATAACTGATATTTTTCCGAGAAAAGAAAGTTCCAACGAACAAGAAAACATCTGTTACTACAGCAACATATGCGCCGTTAAAAATTATTTAAAACAGCAGCTGATGACCTCGATTCTTAAAAAATAGTTCTCCTAGAAAAAATAAACACGCTTGAAAGCCGAAGCAGAAGCGGCGGGGGCAGAAAAAATGAGTAATCGAGCAGGGAAAAAGTCGAGGCTGCATATGTTCGGCAATCCAGGCGGCTCTTTGAGATCGGAAAAGCACGAGCCAAAGCGGGGAGGCAAAGGGAACCGCAAATTCTTGCGCTTCCGCTGTGGGTGGCGCGCTCACGACCTCACCCTAACCCCCTTCCGTCACGCTCGCACTTCTATTTTAATACTCCCGCCGCTGGAAGGGCCGCGCGTTTTGACAGCCTACGGGAGCTCCTTTGCCGGCGACTCCTTTTATGCTCCGCCTCTTTGCGCGCTGCAGGCAGAGCTAGGCTGCAGCCTTTTTTGCCCCGATCTTTAAAATGCATTCTGCGCCTCGAATAAGATTAAAATTGTTGTTTGGAGAAAGAGCCTCTCTCTCTCTCTCTCTCGGGCTGCAATTTTCTTAACGTTCCCCGAAGAGCTCGTCGGAAGATGAATCTCGTAAATGTAGCCTTCAGAATTTGCATTTTATTGAGATGCACGAATGTAGAAACACACGATTCAGAGAGGGAAGAAGAGTAAGCTATTGGGCTGAATGAATGCCGCTTTCTTAAAGCGGAATAAATTAAATTCTATATCTCGAGGTAGCGGCCCCCGATGAATGGCCGGCCGCAAAAGGAGCAGAGCATCGTCGGAGCGAGCGCAGCTGCCTTCATTATGAAGTGCGCGTGTTCGCGCGTCAATTCCTCGATGCTCTCTCTCGGGCGACACGATTCCAGCGCTCCTCCGATTCCCGGGACGACCTTGCACCACTATCCAAGTATACAGCCGCGAATCAGACGTCGGAGGAACAGCTACAGTGTTCCTCATTGTTCCGTTGTTAGACCTGTCGAGCACAGAGAGCCCGTCTGTTAAACTTTCAAACTCTTGCAGGCTCCAGACCTGCACGGCTTGTCCTTTTCGAAAACTTTCTCATCAAGCGCCACTGGGACTCTTTCTTTTCACTGCTTTTCATTTTATTTATTAAAATTTTCTTTTCCAAGAGTTTTTTAGTGATAAAAATTCGACGCTTTTTCTCTCGTAACAGAATGACGAGTAGCTTCTCTATGCACCTCCGTCTATCTTTAACCCTCAAGAATGAAACGAATAAATCATTTTCTCTCGCTGCTTGAATCCTCGTTAAAAGAACGAAATAGGGAAAGGTAAGGCACACGTCGACGGTTAACGAACCAGGCTGGATGTTGTTAGAGCAGCGCTTCTGCAAAGTGGCACCTTCGCCAGTAGGGTAAGTCGGCAGACAGACGCGTTCGAGGGAGTCGCGCGGACGATTATCGCACGTACGTGAGTCGCGTGGCGATCTCGCAGGGCCACGTGGAGTATCCACAGAGAGCCTGAGACGCTTCTTTCTCTCTCTCGCGTCTCGCGTCGTGACGGAGGGTCTATCGTCGTCGGTATCGGGCCTTAGAATTCATGATTTATTTATCGAACCTCCCTCGACTCTCAGACGAGCACTCTCGCAGCTCATTTCTCTCTCTCTCTCTCTCTCTCTCTCCTCAATCGTAATCACGTTCTATTTTTACGAGGATGCTGCACGATTATTCCCTTTCCGCCGTTCGCCGGCGAATCGAGCGCTAAGGTATAAACTTTCATGGTCGCTCGGGCAGTAACGCTCGTAAAATTTGATAATAAAAAAGCGCCATATCAACGTTTTATTATCGGTTTACATTAGCGCGCGCTCGCGTTATTTACTCCCTAAAATTTCCGGCGATTCTTAACTTTTCCCGCGATTAAATTAGCGCACGTCGACGCCGGTACTTCTTTATTGACCGTTCTATCGACGGCTTCGGACTTTATTTGATTTTGGGAAAGATTCGAGCGATATCTAAGACTGGAAAAAAAAAATAAAATCTTGATCGAGGAAATCACGATAAAGTGCAGAAACTGGTTTTACCAGTTCCTAGTCAATTTAATCCATTACCTATACTACAAGGGGGCATAATAATTTAACGATTAAATAAAATTGAAGCCTATCATTACTGCATTCTCATTTCCGGTTACAGAGCCATAAATTTTCTTTGCGATAAAACGAGCAAGACGTGTGTCACATTAGAAGCTGGAAAAACTCATTTCCTTTGGATTTCTTTGCATCGGCTAGTGGCAAATATTCTCCGACAGATATGCCGTGAAAATAATTTTTTTTTATGACACAGGATATTGAAATATCACAATTATTTATAGTGGCAAAGAAATTATCGCACATTTTAATAACAAAAATTTTGTTGAGTAATATTATTTTATCCTTTGGTTGTTGAAAAATGAAAACAAACTGAATCATTGGATGCTTGATTCGGCATTAAAATGATGACGTCATTGAGGTCAATTATGCACTAAGAAACTTGTGGATATAATTTCAATTCCTAGAATTTTGTTCTCAGTAGTACAATAACCTCTTTTAAGAAACAAACTGCAAGCAGGCAAGAAGATAAAAATAATAATATTGTCATTCATGTAACGAAATTAAATTAACGCTGCATTCTTAATTAAACAATTAATGTATTTCATTTATTCTTCTAAATTTTTCTTCTTTAATTTTTCGTAATTTCCGTGTTTAAGAAGCAATTGAGAGGGCACGAAAGATTAACTCTTTTAATTAATCGGCTTGCTAATTTCGGTATATAACTCGCGTATTTCTCAACTCCAAGTAAAAGCACTTGAAAACTTGATTCGCGGAGCGCAAAAAAAAACAACTCCTCTTAGCCTCTTTCGCTAATCAGCCGCCGAAACTTTGTGGCCGACGGAAAAAAGAGAAAAACTAGCACACTGCATGCGTCTGCGGTGCAGACAGAAAGGGGGAGAGAGAGAAAAGGCGGCTGAGTGCAGCAGCGGCAGCAACAGCAGCCAACGAAATACGGCGGCTGTATGCGCAAGCAAGCAGCAGCAGCAGCAGCAGCACGCAGCGGCGCGCCGATAGCGTGTCGAAATAATGCTCGAGCAGCGCGTTTTGCAATCTATACGCGCATTATATGCAGCGCGCGTTTTCGTGCGGGGTATCTTTCTCCCGCTTTCCTACCTCGCCGCTGCATTTTCTTCCCACGAGGGGAGGGGAAAAAGAAGGAGGATGAGCCCAGCAGAAAAAGGTTAAAAGCCCTGAGAAATTGAATGCACGATAGCAGACGGCGCCTCCTTTGTCCAATCTCCGGCCTCGTCACGAGAGGGCTAATCTCGAATCGCGATATTTAAACTGCCTCGTGCAAGCTCAAGAGCGCGCAAGCACAATTCGCGAAAAACTTTACGAGCCCGTAATTATTCGTCGAAATTAACGATATTAAAGCCGAGCCGCTCTCCGCGGGAGAAAAGCCCCCGTCTTTCACGGCAAGTTTTTTTAATTAAAAAGAGTCGAGTGTCTTTCAAGCCCGCAGCTGGGATTGAAACGACTTTTGAAAAGCGAGAGCCGGCGAAAAATGCGCGCGAGCCCTAATATGCCTAGGAATAATTTCATCGACGCTCCTAGGCGACAAGAATAACGCCGCGCGGACCCGAACTGCCTTTAAGCCGATTATCAAGCAAGGACTCGGCGTCCCACATCTTATTAAAGCCGTGAGATCGTCGCAATAAACATTAATGAATTCAAGGAGCGAGAGAAAGAGGCGTAGGGCCGGATGTGCTCGGCTGCACCTGTACGAGGGATGCCTCGTTAGCCGCGCGCCCCAGAGAAATTGCCGAGGAATGGAAAAGAGAGCGCCGAGGCCAGGCGCTGCTCGAAGGGAGCCTTACAAAAAAAAAAGCCGGTTCCCAACCGAACGAGGGAGCACAAGTGCCTCCTCCTCCTTCTCCTCCTTCTCCTCCTTCTCCTCCTTATATTCACCTGTCCAGAACCGGGCTTCCCAGAGCAGTCACTTCATGCGATCGCGCCGTTTAGCTATTTTGCGTTTTTGATCGAAAAATATGCCTCGCCAGTCGTGAAATTTTAATTGCCGCCTGGCGCGCGGCGCAGTTTATTTTCCCTGCCTATACAGCGCGACCATGGAACGTATACTTAATTTTTATTCACCCGCTCGACCTTCGCAAATAAAGCAACACGCTTCCACACGCATAATTACAGTTATTCTTTCGAATACATTATCGTCGTAAAGCGCGCGGCGCCGGTTTATTGTTCGCGACGACTCGCAGTCAGCTTTTTAGGCCGGCGAAGCTCGTGTAGGCAAAACAATCGCGAGCACGCGGACGTTGAACGACTACTGGACGCTACTTCCGCGCAGAAATGAATGATGAAGAAGGAGAGCTCCGCGCGAGAAGCAGGCGCGGTCACCGCAGCGTGTTATACAGCGTGTTATACCGTTACTCGACGACCTGATCGTTTTGTTTCGTTGGGCTCATTATGACGACGTCGACAGTCCTGTAAAATCCATAAATTGCGCAAAATATCGGCCGACTTGACGCGTTGCCTCGGCCGCAGACGGGCATCGCCAGGAAAAAAAATCCAAGAGGCTCTACTCTCCTTTGCATATTCCCCGCTGCCGCCTAAAATATAGCGCGTCATCAACGTCGAAAGTATTATGAAGTGCCGTAACTTTTGAAAATTTACCGTCTTTGCGCGAACAACTCGCTCTTCCTACCGCGCTCGGATCCAAATTTGAAGGCTCGCTAATTCAGTGCTACATTTCAATTAGCTTTGTATTCAAATTGATGCGCGGCCCTTCTTTCTTTCCGTAGCCGGAGGTTTTTTGCCCGGTACACGCGCTTCCTCCCGGCGGAGAGTTTGAAAAAGGCACCGACAAACGCATGCAACGATCGCCGTTTCTTCGTTTCTCTTTAACGGTGGCCTGACTTTAGTATAATTTCCTCTCGAATCTAAATTACGATCTGCCGCTCGGGCGAGCCGTTAACTTTGGCACAAGATCTCCTTGCCCGGCTCGAGAGAGAGAGAGAGATGCAGCTTTGCGTGACTCGTTTGCGCTCCGCGCGCGGAGAAAGAGGAGGCCCCCATTATCGCTCGCGTCGAAAAAGCAGAGCACTGCACTCTGTCTTTACGTAATGACAGCTTGGCGCGCGGACGAATTTCGCCCTCGTCCCCCTTTTCCAAAGCTAATTTTCCACTCTCGTAGCCGCTCTCGGCGTAGCTTTTTTTTTTTCTCCGAGGGCTGAATCAGCGCGCGCCGATTATCGGTATTTTCGAGCCCGGCCGTTGTTTGGATTTAGCGCGCGCGAAATGAGCCGCTCGAGGATCCCCGAAGAATAAATATAGCCTGATTTCGCGCTGGAAAGTAAAGCGCAATTAGGTGTATTGTATACGTTTAAGAGAGCGGGTTACTTGCCGCCGCTGCTCGCCGAGTCCACTCACGTATGAGAGAACGGTGGCAGCGCTGACGAATCGCCTGGGCTATATTATAACCATGCGGACTTCAAAGAGAAGCGCAAAGACTATTTTCACTCGACCTTTGCGCAGTAATAAGACTACCGAAGCTTCCGCGACAGGCTACTGATCTAATGCCGCGATCGCTACGTGAGTCACTTCTCTCTTTCCCTGCGTAGGAAATTCGCGGCAAGTCGACAGGTTGGATCAATTTTTTTTCTGCTCCGGTACACTTTACATCGAAATTTCAATTCCATTTTAATCACGTCGAATAAGCTCGTTCGCTCCCTTGTATTTAACTTTAATGGGATAAGTTTCGTGCAAAAAATTCCAGTGAACGTTGGGGCACCGCCGAGGTACAAGAAAGCAAGAGCCGTTTTCCAATAGCTTTTTACGGGTATATATGCGGGGGAAAAGAATTTACATGATGGAAAGACTAAAAAAAGAGCCATTACAGTAGTAAGAGATCTTGCAGCAGCAGCAGCAGCAGCTCGATCAAAGTTTTTATTATGCACGCCGCGTGCATTGGCTTCGCCCGCAGCGGTAATACACAAAGAGAGCAAAACCCTTCTAAAACGCAGGTGCACCGCCGCAGTTGCCAAATCTATTTGACTCCGCGCTCAGCTCTACGAGCAGTGCAGCCATTAAAACTTTTTTTCATTCTAATCGAGAATTCCTTTCAATTATCTATTTCTTTCACGGCGCGGCAATTCGATAGGAAACATTGTTTTTTCCTCATTACGGCCGGGAGTCGTAAAAGCGACGAGACTGCCCATATCGGTTAATGTTTTTCACATACCGCCTAGCATTATCATACAATCGAACGTTAAGCTTGTAATAAAAGGTTGGAAGATGGTTCGGCGCGGACGCGCCGCGCGTACGAAGCTAAAAAATTCGGCGTAATAAACGTCGAAAATAGCTCGAATGAATTTTTCCAGGCATGCGCGGCCCTCCCACCGACATTCCAAAGCAGAAATTTGAATCGCAATGACTGCCGCCGCTTCGACGAACGTTAATGAAACGCTCGCCGGATAAGAATCGCTCGCGCGCAGGTCGTCGCAGAAAAATAGGCAAAAACGCTCTCGGGGACTCCTGCGCCGGCAATTGCAGGAAGTCGCTTTCCTGCCTCGCGACTCTCCGCTTCTGCTTGCGCTCTCGACGACGCCTATGACGTAACGCGTCGACGCACGGAAACTCGAATATTCAAAAGCGCGCCCACCTGAAATTCGATTCGCACTCTCGGCAAGGACGCTCCCGGCGCCGCTTCGTCACTTTCCAAAATAAATTCGTGCCCGCTCACTCGACCTTTGCGACTAGACGCGAACCGCCGACTCGACCGCATGTAGTTCCTGCTTCGATTCCTGTTTCGCGTATTTTTCAGCTTTATGTCCACCTCGCCTTCGGATTTGAATTTATAATAAGAATTTTATCGCGAGAACAAGGATGTTCGTTGCCTTGATTTACAATAGACTTTTATTGGTCGATGCCGATTGGAGAACTAACGATGTTTGTGTTTTTTTCGTTTCAGGTAAGCATCGCCGCGGCCGGCTTCAACGTTGAAAGCATGCGATGGATTGACGTTCCTCATCGGCGAAGGAAATCTCCGTCAAAATCAGCTTCTCATCATCTTGAATTCACAAGAGACGGCGAATGCACGAGTAGCATGTTTTGCATGTCGTATCATTAGTGTCTATCCAGCGAAATCACGCTCTTTCCCTTCTCCCTTTCTTCCTCTATACCGCGCGGTGTACGGTGTGCAAAGAAAAAACACGAGGTAAACGTGCGGGCCGAAAAAGAAAATGACGTAGGCGAGCGCATTAAAGCAAATCAGTGCCCCGAATCGAAAAAAAATCACGCTAAGAAAAGGGATTGATTCCCGGACACGACAAAGTATACCTGGGCTCTTTGTTCGCGGCCTGCCTAGCATGTTCCGTTCTCCTTTTGTCGTGACTGCATAACGCCGAGACCGACAAAACCTCGGCGCTCCGAACAAAAATCCCGCGAATTATACTTACTCGGCCGATTTCTCGCTTTACGCAATTAACTCTGATTCAGCTGTATCGGTAATTGAATGTTTATGCCGAGTGCGCTGTTCGCGCGCCGTCATCGCGATCGCCGCCTGATGAAAACGACCTAGGCCGATTTGCTAAGTTCAGCAAGGAAGAAGAAAGCAAAGCAAAGGCGTATTTCGCCGAGCGTGACCCGAGAGCCACTGTCGCTCTCGAGGTCGCTCGGCGGTCAAATTCGTTCTTTTCAAGTGACACTTCGCGCACGCGGCCGCCGCAATCATCGTCCCGCTCCTCATCTTAAAGCCCAATCTCCAGCTTGCACGCACAGCTCAATTGGGCTCATTTCCTTAATTACAGAGCGCCTCTCGATCGGGCCGCCTCGCCACCTTTCATGTTGTTTCGACTGCTTTTGTGGGGGGAGAACACCCAAGTACAAAGGCGGGAATGACGGCGGAGCTTTTTGTCTTCTGTCTTCTTCGCACTTATCGGACCAATCGCGTTCGTCAGCGCTCTGCGCAACAGCCTTGACTGCTCCATTTTGTCCCCTGACGGTAAACACCGGCATGCGAATTTTTTATTTTTTTTTAATTCTTGCGCCGAGCAAACGCGGGACGTGCAAATAGTTCTGAATGCACGAGAGCTGAGCCAACAATTTGTTTGCGCGAACTTCTCTATTGTTTGAAATTGACATTTTTCGAGCTGCTCGATTCGATGCGATTCAATAATCGCCCCGACTGTTTTTCATTTGTTTGCTGACGCTTCAAGAGGCAGTTGAATTAAAACTTATATTATTTGCTCGAACGATACATATTTCCGAGGATTCAAACAGACACTTATTTACTAAGAAATTTTTAAAATTGGTTCGCCATTGAGCACGCTATTTAACATTAAATGCTGCTTATTTCATTTTTAATGACACTTGAAAAAACTGAGTGACTCATGAGCAAAAATGACATATCTTTTGCATATTTTCAAAACGCCGCTGAATGCGCTTCACGCCGAAAGTTAAAAATTGCCTGCTTTAGCTTCTTGCGAAGCGGAACTCTGTTGAGCACATGGAGGCAGAAGCCAAGCGATGCAGCGCAGAAGCTGGCAGCTCGTACGTGTCATTCGCACGGGTACGTTTCTCCCGAATCGGCTATTCGGCCGAGAGAGGAGGAAGTGTGCTCCATATCGATTTTCTCCCGTACGACACGTGTTCCATCCGCGGGGAAGGAGAAAAAGATACGCGAGGGTCCGGCGAACTTTTTCTCTCCCCAGTTCTCGCGGTTCACGGCTGATGAGCCGTACCCTCCGCAAGAAGCGTGAACATCGGCTTTTCTTTCCTCTCCTTGCGTTATATTATTCTCGCGCCACACACACACACACGCGCGCGCGAGCTTCTTTTCTTACCTATATCGCTCTCCTCTCTCTTTCTCTTTTCTCCCTTTGTAACGCCTTGCGTTCCTCTGCCTGCGCTCTTTTTCCTCCGTCCTATTTTGCGCGCTGCAGCTCCTTGTTTTCGGAGCCGGCCCGAAAGTGCGCGTTTTATTGTTTCCTACGTCGCGAGCGAGCACGTGAATGGCCCCTCGCATAAAAAGCCTATAGAAGCAACGTAAGGGAGAGATGCGCCTGTATCGCAGAGATTGTTGTTCGCACGGCGCATTGTTGTCGTCGCACGATAGTTTTAAGCCCGGCGAGGAATTTGTTTGTGTCGAGAGCTGCACTGATAGCTCTTATTACAAGGAAACGCTTAAGTAGATGAAATCCGCCTTGTTTGCCGAGAGTTTTGTCTCGCGCCATTGTCGTTCGGCTACAAAACTAGCTAATTTTATAAGTCGACGTCAATGTTGCAGAGCGCCATTAGGATTTTCAACTGAACTAATTCCATTTCCATTCCGAGCTGGCCGCATAAATAAATTACTTGCTTTAATGCTGTAACCTAAATCTCCATTCGCAAATGCAATTATAAATCTTAAATTATTTTTAAAAGCCCGATTCTCCGGCGCTCTTTCGTCCCCCTTTCGTATCGCAAATACTTTTTTAACAAGTTACTCGCCCGGCTCAATTTATTCAGTAATTGCCCGAGAGAGCCCGACGAAATCCCGCTCCTAATGTTATTGTTACCGAGGGCTTTGCGGCCAGCGGCTAAAATATATATGTAGCACCGGAGACGCGGACTTTGCTCCGGTCTCGCAGGCAGGCAGAGCAGCAGCGCCAGCAGCCAGCAGCCTCGCGATGCCGTCTAAGGACTCCACAGAGTAAACCGGCAGCGGAGCGAGCGAGACGGAGTGCGCTCGGGCCGCTTTAGGCGGGGAGAAACGGGTTGCCGGCGGAGGGGAATCGAGTCTGGGACACGAGGAAGGATATAAAGTTTGGAGGGGAGCGAGCGGCCGCGCAGGACTCGCGCCAGCGCAGGGGAATCGAACGACGGCGTCAGCTGCGGGGCGAAGCGCGCAGAGGGAACAGAGAGAGAGAGAGAGAGAGGTAGGGGCGACGAGAAAAGAGCTCGCCGGAGAGCTGAGTCATAGCGGCGTTGCCACGTCTCCTCGTCTGCCTGATAATATGCGAGAGGCTCTTTCGCGGATTTCGCCGAGCGCTCGCTCGCTCGCTCGCTGACGAACGGCTTATACTCCCCGCCTCGTCTCTTTCTCTCTATATCTGCTTTTACGTCGTTATACGGCTAAATAAATGCCTTTTTCTTTTCTTCCTCTCTCTCTCTCTTCCTCTTTCGACGATATTTTCCCGCTCCGTTTCTGCTTTTGGCTGCCGAATCCGACGTTCTCTCCTCGTGCGGCGATTTTCGCCCGAGAGGAATTTTCGGCGAAGATGCTTATTTCGTCTCGGCCGGCCGGCTGCACCGAACCGGAGAAGGAACAATTTACAGTTTTTCCACCAGCGCCGACAACGCTGGAATTAGCCGTTTTTAATCTACCGCGCTGCCTTTTTCGAATTGTTCGGCTTATAAATTGCATTCTAGAAAGTACAAAAACGAATCCCATCGCAGGCAGTTCCGCGAGCGGGCTTTTGTAATATTCCACGTACGATTCAAAGGTTCTGCAGAATTTTTATCGCGAGACAAGGGAAGGCAAAGTACGCGCACGGCGGAGGAGACGAAAAAAGCAAGACGAAACTCAAGGCCCCCAACCTCGCTCTCAGACTGTGTGTTGCTCGAAAGCATGACTATAGTCTCTCTCTCTCTCTCTCTCTCTCTCTTTCTCTCTGCCTCTTCAAAACACGTACCCTTTATTACGGTCGGCAGCCGCCAACAAAAATACGATCGATCCACTTCAAATATAATCCGAGCGCACGTGCGCCCGAAATGTGCAACTCCGCGAGGCATTAATACACCGGGGATCCCCCGAACGCTGCTCTTTTCTCCGACGATTAAAATAAATTATTCCGATCCGGCAATTATCGTTGTTAAAAACGGACCGCCGTAAATAATACCGTCGACAGAGCGATGGGGATTACGTAACTCTCTCTGGGTAAACGAACTAACGTCGCTTTTTTTCCGGACCAATTCGCTTTGTACGCCGCGTGAGGCAATTGTCGAATGCACGACGCGAACCTTAGCCTTTCTAATGCAGCCTTCGATCACTCCCACGATCACATGAGAACCGCTTTCTTAACGAAGGAGGAAATTCTCCCTAGACACGATAAACAGCAATTTCCGACGTTTCGCACGGAAGAAAAAAAAAAGATCGCCTCGCCACAGGCAAATAAAAGTGGCCGCGGCGGCGGCGGCGGCGGCGGCGACTGTCCCGATGGCCATTAACTTTCTTAAAAAGGTCAGCCGATAGACAAAGCACGGGATTCGAGAGCGAGAAAGAGGGAAGCAAGTCGAATGATCAATTCGAGCGGTTTCTATCTCGCCAGCTGAAAAAGCGGCAGCAGCTTCGGCAGCAGAGGCAGGTACGAGACGACTGGTGGGCTCGTGATTTCTCGCGGTACCAGCGTCTCCGTGGCACCAGCAGACTTGCACGATTTGTTTTATTTAGCCCGGAATAACGAGCTATCATGCGGGACTGATAGCGAGCTCGCAACGTTCGCGCGGAATTTCGTTCCTAATTTTACCGGGACTTTTCTCCCGATGCGGGAAGAATGCGAAAAAATGTTAACAAAGAGGATGGGCTTATTGGGGGAGCACAGCCCGGCGTCTGCCTGTCGGGGGCTATATTCTTTATTGGCGCGTTTTCGTCTTTCTTTTATCCCCAATCCCCGAGATTGCGCCGATCGTTGTTGTTGATTATCCCGGCAAATGCCCGGGTACACATGGCTGACTTTACTGCTACAAGTTTACTGCCTTCTCGCGGTATTCCGCCGAACATATTCGAAAGCCAAACGAGAGCAAGCAAGATGAGCGTATGGGTAGCGTCATGGGTTTTCCCGAGTCGAAAGTCGAAGGGGATCCCGGCTACTTGAACGTTGAGCAACGTTTTCCGCGCTTACCGCTGTGAACGGCGGAGTATGGCCAATCTAGATTTCGACGGCGAAAAGGCACATAAAAATACGTGGAAAACAGGCGGCAGTCATTAATGCCGCGTAGGTAAATCGGCCGGTTCGTTCGCGGAAGCCGCGTACGTATTTCTTCTCCTTTTACGGCCCGGCCTTTTTTTTTTTCGAGCGCCGCTTTTTCCCTCTCTTTCTCGCTCTAGCGTTCGCCGACCGATGTATTGATCTAGTATTCGCCGCCTATTTCAAACGCGGAAAGACAAACGGCGACCGGTGTCCGAGGCGAATTCTGCCAGCGTCCGCCAGCTGCCCAGTATTTTCTGCGCGCGGACTAAAAACCGGGTTCTGCCGTTTCCAAGACATTACGCGTCTATTCGTAATTTGATTTATCCTTCAATTTTCAATTCCGCAGTGCTTTAACCCGACGTTATTTTTTTCAGCGAAAGAGAGCGATGATCAATTTCATTCTTTCGCTACACTTTTAGCGTTCGAAACATTGTGTGCTCGTAGGCAGCGTCGTAAATTGCCAAGATTCAAGTCGGTACAGAAATAGATACACATTTTCCTTCTGGAGTTGTCCTTCCATAAAGCCAAACGTGAATGCCCTCCTTTAACTGTACAAATAATGGCGCGACATCTGCTCGGGTGTGTATTCCTGCCGAGCTCAACGTTTTCTCTTCAAAACGTAAATACACGTCGGCGTCGGGCAATTTATCAAAACTAATTTTCTTCAGTCTACCGGCGAGAATCGTGTTTGAAATTACATATTCCGCCGTTTACCGACAGCTTTTTACCTCGTCCGTAAAGAATAGAAAATCTCTTCAATGCTTTCCGTGAATTGACAGGTTTTTTCCGCTATTTTTAAACCCGCTTCCCTCCGATCCTGCGGTGCGTATATTCCTCTCGGAATAAGCCGGACTACGTAATTATAAACACAGCTCCGTGACCAATCTCATCCGTTTCGTGTACGCAGAGAGGTTGAAAGAAGAAAAAAAAATCCCGGCATTACGTACGGTGGCTTCGTTCCAGCGCGGAGACAGAAAAATCTCCGAAAGCTAAAAAGAGCGAGTAAAAAAGCGCAGCGGGGAAAAAAAGAGCTGTACGCTCTTTGCCGGCTATGGTTGCGGCTGCGGCGGAGGCGCTTGGTTTGACCTAGAGACTCCCTTGCTTTATGGAGAGCAATGTTAATGCCTCTCCGTCATAAAACAAGCTGAACGAACGAGCGAGCGAGCGAGCGAGGCAAGTCAGGCGCAGCTCCGCTCCTCGTCTTCTTTCTCTATTTGCCTCGCTCGCTCTTTGGGCCGGCGACTGGCGTCGAGCGATTGAAAAAGCCGCGTTGCCGTACCGCCGAGTAAAATTCCTCGGCGAGCACGCGGATACTGGGCCATACGGCACGGCTGGCTCGTCCATGGCAGGCTTCGCGTCCACTGTGGCACTTGCCTCTCTCTCTCTCTCTCTCTCTCTCTCGCTCTCTCTCCGCTCGCGCTCCCACCTCTCCTCGGTCCTCCTCCGCTCCCTCCCGCCGGCTTTTCACGCGTACATGAGCATGCAAAGCCGAGGGCGTTCACGGTATGCGTGCGCGCCTCTCCCTACCCGTCCCTCCTTTCTCCTCCGCTCTCCCTCTTTCTCTCCTTAAACGGCGTAGCGTGGCGGATTTAATGGAAAAATTGTTAAATGTGCAAAAGCCCGCTCTCTCTCTCTCTCTCTCTCTCTCTCCCCCCGCGGCGCGCACACACGGGCAGACACACCTACGCGCGGCGGCGGCGGCGCGTGATTACCGGGCGAAAAATCCGACGAGCGAGCGAGCGCTCTCTGCTGACTCCGCACGCCGCCCGGAATAAAAAATAAAGGAGGGTACGGCGCGGCGAACAAATTGAAGCGGGGAATTTCGGGGCGCTCTCGCCGCGGTGACGCGATTTTTTTTTACTGTTGCCGGGCGACTCGCCGCCGCCGCCGCCGCCGCCGTGCGCGCGCGTGCCGAAGATCGACCGATTTCGAGCAGGTTTTAACGGTGCGTCGCTAAAAATTCCTACCTCCGCCAAAGCCTTTTCTCCCGTTCCCGGTATACGGAGGCTTTTGCAATCCGCGCACTCGTTCACCATTCGATTTTGCACTTTTTGCTCTCCCGCCACCACCACCGGGGATATTTCAGCAGGCAAAGGTGAGGCAACCGCGCGGCTCTCTGAAATTACGCATTGAAGCCCACTGGGAATTCGCGGAAGAATTCGCCTCCCAGCCGCGGACCCGAAAGCGGCCATTATTCAATGGAAATTTTGCAATTTTTTTTTACATAATCCTGAAGGATCGCGCGAGGCCCCTGGCGCGCGGCGCTCGTTGCGTCTCTCTGTGTGGGTTTGCGCGGGTGCTCGTTCCGCGGCGGCTATAATCGGAGGTGGGGATTGGCGCTCTCCCGAGTCGATTCGCTTTCGGGTGCGAACGAAATACCAGGCTGCGCCGGTTCGCAGTCGTTGCTAGGAGGCCGAGGTGAAATCACCGAGAGCCGGAGTCCCGGGAAAAGTCTGGCGTCTGACGAGAGCGGAGTTTCTCCCTCGGAATCGGAACACCAAACTCAACTTATCCAGTGCGATTCGTTTCACGGACAAAAAACTCGCACTTTTTTCTCTCGGCTCCGGGCAGGTAAAAACTCCGGAGCTCGAGGCACTATGAAAGTCGTTCCACCAAAATCTTTCTTTGCTCTCCTCGGGAGAAACACTCGTGTCAGATTCCCCGACGTCTCCGTACAGAAAAAATTGCTAGGAGCGTCTTTGGTCTTTCACATTTCTTACACAAACGAAAAATGCTAAGTAATTCTTCCTCGCCGTGGGAAACACGAGTCGGAACGATATAGACGTGCAGAGCGATTGGCAAAAAGCTGGAGGAACCACGCCCCGCTGCGTCTATTGCATTGCGTGAATCGAACGATCGCCGATCGATAGGTGTTTGCGCTCTCTTTCTCGCTCTCATTTCCTGTGCATTCTTACTTTGCTCTATCTTTTCTGCCTACGTTCGCGCCTCGGACGCACAGAACTCGGCTCTCTTTCGCCCTCTTTCTCTCTCTCTCTGCCGCTTCCGTCGTTCTAAAAACTGAAAAAAGTCGATTTCTCGCGGCCGCTTTCGGTCCGTGCGCCTCTCTCTCTCGCTCTCATTCCTCGATTCTCCCTTTCCCGGGCCGCCTGGCAAAGTGGCGAGGCAAAATCAATAGTTTCTGCTCTGCCGAGGGCCCTATGCTATTTCGTTCGAGCGGCACGAGCACGACGGAGATCTAAGAGGCGCTAATGCCAATACTATTGGCTCCTCGGCACGGGCAGCGCCTTTTTATGTAACCTCGCGAGCGTAGCTACTCGGATGTACGTGCGACTCGCGCGAGCAGAGACGAGAGACTCCCCGGATCTCGGCCCCGCTCGTCCGCTCTCTCGCGCCTGCGCTCCCTCCGCTCGCTCGGCATCGACGCGGCCGACATCCCCACCACCGCTCTCTCTGGCCGCCAGCCGAGGAGAGCCGGTTCCAAAGCCAGTGTGTGCACTGGCCTGCGCAGACGCTCCCCTTTCCCCCCGCGATTCCCCTCGCGCGGTCGGTTCCCCTCGCCTCTATACGTGTATGGAGAGCACATTTTATGCGGCCGTCTCTCTCCCTCTCGAGTGCTACATACATACTTAGGTATAGAGCCGCCGTCGCCGCTGCCGCCGCCGCCGCCGAGCCGCCCGGCCGTCATGGCCTCGCTCGCCTCTCTCGACAAAAACATCCGTGAACGCTTTTATCTCCGCGGACCCCGAGGAGCTTCGATCGCCACTATGCGAATGTATACCTTATACTCTCTCTCTCTCTCTCTCTCGCTTCATGAGCGGACGTTGCTTTTTCGATATTATACTTTCAAGAGCTTCCTCAAGGAAAATCTTATAACTGCAGGCGGATTCGTTGCTTAAAATGCTTGAAATTCGTCTTCTTTACTGAAAATGCTTCTCGAAACTTGTATTTTACAACGTAGCACTTTTAGATTCTTATCAGTTTGGCGGCATTACTAATCTGTGTTTTCTGTATTTTTTTCGACAAAATTCTCCTCGGCTAAAACGCGGCAGATTTAATCTAGGCTTGACGCGAGAGGTACCATCTAATCGAGCTGCTCGCTCAGGCCTACTACGGCTTCCATCTTTTTCCCGCGTTTTTTGGCCTCCTCTCGGGGACCAGATAGCAACAGCCACGTACATGCTTGCTCCGCCTCGGGTCCGCTTCCCCGATTATTTTTTAATCCCCGGCTCGGGCTTACATTGGTCTTTTTTATACCTACCTACAGTTCGTCTTGTTGACGCTCTTTCTGCGTCTCGAACGGAGCGGAAGTCTTCTTGATTACGCTACCTTTTTTAGAAAGATATTTTAAGGCTGGCTCTTAAGATCTTCGAGGCGTGTTTCGTTCGAAAGCTCGCGGTATATTTAAAACGGCCCTATTTTTACATCGAGTATTTCCTATATACGTGCTCTGTTTTGTCAATAAAACGTATCCGCCGGAAAAATAACCCGGCCAAGTACGCTTTCGGAAAGGAAAGAGGCTTTTCCAGCAGGCACAGCTCTCGGGCAATCAGGCTAACGATATTTCTCGAAAATAACTCTCAGCCTCGCTCTGGATCTGCGCTCCGAAGTCCGAAACCCCGGTTACGTGGCGGCCTTCTAGAAAATAGTTGAAAAATCTCGAGAGCAAGGCGAAGCGGCGGCGGCGTCGGCGTCGGCGTCGGTCGGCGAGCGCTCGTTACTCAGACGCACGTGAGAAACGCGCCGGATAATTCCCGATCGATACGCCGAGTGTTTCGCAGGTGAAAAGGAGCCTCCGGCTGCGCCGATCGGAGCATCCTTCTCCGCTCGCTCGGCTTACGTCGAAATCCCAACGATCTATACCGAATGGTCGTCGGCTGTTGCCGCTACCGCAGCTACTCGGCGCGAGCGCGCGGTTGCCAAGTCTCCCGCCGCGAGAGGCCAAGACTCCTTCGCCTGCGGGCCAAACCTTGGAGATCTCGCTTGATTCGCCACTGGCTTTGTATAGGTTCGCGCAGCAGCTCTATATATATCCCGCGCTCGCGCGCGTCTCTGCACGCGTCTGCTCGCCCGAGGAGGAGGGATTTTATATCGGCGCTCGCTGCTCTGACCACACGCCGCGCGCACGTTTTGCGTTTTACCGAGTCGCCGCCGCCGCCGCCGCCGCCGCGGCCGCCGCCGCCGCTGCTTATTGCTCCTTTTTCCACCAGCCAAAGGGGGGCAGCGGATATGCGAATCTCGAGCGGCGAATCTTCTGCGAGCGGCTGGAAATAAAGCAGAAATATTAGCGCGGAAAAATGAGATTGCCTTATATCACGGCCACGAGCGATACAAAACCCATTGTGTTGCTGCTGCAGCTCCGAGTTTATAGTCTACTTCTCTGGCGCTCTTTTCTTTTTAGCGAGGTACACGAGCTCGCCCGCTGGACGTTCAATGCGATTCATTAGTTTTTGTTATGTACGCTCTATTCATACGATTGGCTTGTTGAGTAACCCCCGATAATAAAACTGAATCAACCGTAAATGCCTCGCGAATTCCCTATTCAGATTCTTTAAATACTTGGCCTTTTTGCAGCTCGTTTCATTTTTCAGTGCACCTGTTTTTACTTCGGCTTTTTCAAATCGGTGATAGGCTTACGCAAACAAAATGTTCAATCAGCGGACAAACGAAACCATTACCGAGCACAAAGCTGCGCTCGACGAACGGAATTTGAATAAATTTCTCTTACTCTGCGGCGTTTACTGCAAAATCTAATCTAGTAATTTTTGAAAGAAACGAACGTATGATTTATGCGCCTTTCTGCCGCTGACTGCAACAATGCTTTCAAGAATTTGCAAATCATTCGTCGTGCAAATGCGGACAATGCGCGTACGAACCGACGTAACAGCGTGCGTAACGAGAGACACAGAGAGGCCTTAATAAATCTTCATTAGTTTGCGAATGTGCCGATTGTTTGCGCGTTATACGGCGAATGCTTATTGCAAAATTCCCGATAAGCTTTGAATCCCGAGCATTGACCGCTCGGAATATGGCTGTTTGCGCGAAAAGAACTATTATAGTACCGATATGCTAAACTCCACAGAGCTAATCCACATGCAACGTTGATTTTACATTTTCCCACGAATTTCTTTGGTTTTTATAATTTCACGAGCGAGGAAATAAAAAGAAATTTTGCATCTGGATTACCTTTGAGATGAGAATGAAGTTTATCAACTCTAACTGACCTAGGGCTTCTTTAAAAATCAAAGCAATCCAAATGAATATCTCCCCGACCTCTTCTTTTTCTCGTACCGTCGGTAACTCGGACAGCTTCGGCTGGAAATCAGGCTTAATTTCTATTAACGAGCGAATGTAACAACTATCAACTTCTGTTTTTCAGGTATGGACGCGTGCAGAGCGTCAAGCTGCTGCCACGGGGCGAGGAGTGCCCCGTGGACGGCGGCGGTTCGAGCGGTTCCCAATGCGAGGGCAGCGAAGGCGGCTCGGGCCCCGGCAGCGGCTCCGGCGGCTCGAGCAGCCAGGGCGCGTCCGCCACGGTGGCTTTCATGGACATCAAGTCCGCGGCGAAGGCCCACGCGACCGAGCACACCCTCGACGAGAGGGCCCTCACCACTCAGTACTACGAGCCTCAGCATCTTCAGCACAGGTTTCCCTCTCACGGGTAAGCAAGACACTTCTTATTCTCTCTCTCTTCTTCTAAATGCGTATTTTTTGGCGCGTGCCGTATCATTAATTGAGTCACGTTGCGGCCGCTCTGGAATTAATTCAAGATTCAGACCGGAAACGGCTCGCCGACGTTTTCGACGGAGCTGTACTGCTCTCCTTTACCAAGTCAAATTTCACCTAGGGTCTGCGAGCTTCTGCTTGCCCGCTTTACTTTTTTTTCTATCTTGCTCTTTTCTGCTCCTCAGAGTATTCAAGACGACGGGACAGGAATTCGACTCTGTCATTGTGCATTTGTGCGCAGCGACGAACCAAAGCCTAATACAATTATTTAGAGGCAAGAGCGACTGTGCAGTGTGATTTTATGAAGAAGAGCAGTGAAAAATAGTGCAATTTGTGTGTTGTAAAAGTGCCTGTAACAGTGTCTACAACCAGTGCCGAGGAAAGCAACGGAATCGAAAGAATATTTGTCACAAAGGCTTGCTGGAAGGAAGAAGAGAGAAATTTGAGACGACTCAAGGTGAAGTAAGCCGTCTGGAAGACAGAAGCATTTTTTCCTAATCTTACCATGTGTGCTTGCGCAGGCCGTACGGATTCACCAGAGCCTAATACAATTATTTAGAAGCAGCTCGGAATTTAATCGCTTATCAGTCCCGGCCGGGTGATTTTTTTGAAATTCTTGGAAGCGCGCAGCTGCCAGATAATACACCATTTCGAAAAACAATCGTGACCTTATCGGCAGTACGGCTTTCGGGCAGGTGTTTTATGTAACGAACAGCAGGAAAAATAATATGTAAGAGAGCAGGCGTCCAAGCGATCAGCAATCGCTCTTACGTGAGGAACGCGATTGTCATCTCCCGAAACTTTCCATTTTGGACGTACTACTCCCGTCGTTTTCAGCAATGAGACGTATATAACGAAGCAGCGCGCGCGCGGAAATGCGTGCTCAAATTTTACTACTACTCGGCTCCTAAAGGAATAAGCTTTTATCGCTGGGGAAAGATAAGGAATCCCCGTAACGGCACTTTTTTTTCCGGCAGATGTTACTGCTCAAACTGTAAAAACTTTATCGGTGTAACTGCAGCCATAACTGGGTCACATTCAAAGAAAATTTTAATTCGAGAGTTCGCACTGTAAGATAACACTTTCCGTTATTCGAAACGAAATTTTTTCCTCGTTTACCCGCCGAGTGTTCAAAATTTAATCGGCGCCCGATACGACCGGTTCAATAAAAATCTTGGCTCCGCAGTAAAAGCAATTGGTTCGATAATAATTCGCCGTCGCGCTCGGATGATTAGTCAGGGGAAGCTTTGAAAACTCTAAAAATACCGGTGGCGAACGCTCGGGTTTAGTCGCTCGTGGCAAATGAAAATGAATTCGTACGATTGGCGTGACGTTAACCGGGGCCGGTAATTGCAAACACTCGCGGCCGATCGATCCGCAGCGCAAATAAGAATTTTGCGCCCCGTTGCGTCGCCCTCTGAAATCTTCTCTCTCTTTCTACCGGCGCGTTAATGCGACGCCCCGGAACGACAAAACCGCGCGCGGCTCGGAGCGAAAAATTATTTCCCCGCCGCGAGACTCGTGTACGTGTCAAAGCCCCGGGCTCAGGTGACGAGGCTGGAAAAACAACTCTGCGCGTCAGCTCGACGTTGCCATGTAATTCCGCGACGCGGACGAGGAGCGAGGCGAGGGGCCCCTCTTTCGAGATTAGTTTGGCTCTTTCTATATTTGCGTGCAGCGGGTACGAAATCGCGCAGGCGCAATAACGCGAGCCCACGTGTCTCTCTCTTCACCGAAGCCGATAGCTTATCGCGCGCTCGTTACGCCGTGCTCGAGTGTGAAATGCGCGCGATCGCTTTTTGCGCCGCGTGATTTTCGCGGCGGGCTGCGACTTAACAGCGAGCAATGCTCGCCGACCGAAAAAAAACTCATTACGTCGCGGCGCGGAGGACTGCGAAATAAAAAATCCGATTGCGATATCGCCAATTTTACAGAGCCAATATTGCGGTTCCAGGCGTATATTGCTTCTCTAATAAATGTAAACGGAAAGCCGATACTGAAAAATATTGTTGCCGTGTAAAGCGGCGTGCTTGTGTAAAAATTCTAATACCCGATAGAAGCTGGAAAAATTTAATTACCACTTTATTCATCTTTTTTACACTCGATGCTGTAATAATTCAAATATAGATTTGAGCACATTTTTTCTACTAAATTTACTACCTGATATGTTTTTAATTAGTCATTACACATAACTATTCCTACAGCGCAGGCAAAGTGCTGAATTTTTACAAATTTTACAAATAATTTTGAAAAACAGCTTGGATAAAAAAATAATGTAAAGAAGCAATTTATCGCATTACCAGCCGTTATCCTCGCGAGCAGCCGATGTAGCTTCGCGCGCTGCGACCCAATGTAGACGGCGATGTTCATCGTGGCCTCGAAAGCGGTACACGTACAGCTCGTTATCGGTCGCGTGTGCAACAATTGACGCGAAAGGATATCTGGCTCGCTCGCAGATGCTGCGATCGCGATCGGCCGCTGCGCTCTTCCAATGATGAGTTCCATCTTTCCCCCCTGGCGGCATTTTTCCACCGACGACCCTGCGCATTCCTCGCCGAGCTTCTTTATAACGAGAGGTCATTACTTGGCCTGCGTATAGAAAACGCGATTGTCCGGCTCGGGGACTCGTAAATCACGCGGCAGCAGTAATGCGAACGAAATGACGCCGACTCGAGATCGAGGGAAAAAAATGACGGCGAAGAAAAATCCTCTCCGAGCTCTTTCACTCCGCGGGATTTATATATCGGCGATCCAGAGATCTCGCCGCTCCGCGAGTATTGATTTCAAATTGAATTCTTTTTATATATCGACGGCTATAATTTATTTGAGCGAAATGAAAAAGCTCGCTCTGCAGCCGCGCGAGATAATGGAAGTTGTTAAGCGATCGATAACGCGTCGAAGGATAATGGAATTCGAATTTAACGGGACGTTCCGAGTAATTACATAAAAGTCCGAGGCAGCCTGGTGCAAATTAGATTAGCATGGCCATCGGCGTATCGATTTCTCCGCGGCTCTTTCCTTTTCCCCCGCGGCCGGGCGTCATTCATTTTCGGAAAAATAAGCGCGACATCCGCGCGTCGCGTCACCGTCGCTGTCATTACGTAAGCAGCAGAACCGTTAATGAGGTCGCAACGAGACGAAGAGCGGCGTATCGAAGGTCTCGAGCAGGCCGCTGCCGATAAGCGATATCGCCTGGGACATCTAGGCGAGAGACAAGCGTATGATGCCAGCGCGGTTGCAAACGGTTAGCCAGCTACTATACGTGCTTTCTTTCTGTTCTTTTTCAATGACCGCGGGTCGAGCACCCGGTTGCATAAGACGCTGCTTCTTCTCCAGCTATTTAGTGCGCTTCGATTAGATTTTTTCAAAGGAAGCCATTTAATTCTCGAATCAAAAAATTGGAACGCGAAAACATTAATCTATAAATTCTGCAGTGTCTCTCTGTCTTTTTGACATTTCATTTGTCCGAAGTAGCCGCGTTAAAATTTTGAAAATAGTGCGTTTATCGCTAAATCAAAGCGACTTGAGCGCGCAGAATTTGAGGAGCTATTTTTGCCTACACACGCGCGAGGCAGCCGGCGGTGTAGCTTCGATCAAAGGCGGGCGTGAAAAAAATGCGATTTGCCCGCGGCGAAAGTAGCTTTTTTCGCGCTCTCGAGGGAAAAGCGTCTCCCTTTAAGCGTCGCGCGTCGCTGGCGCCGAAAAAAAGCTCTCGTGCGCGAGGCACTCGAGAGAAAAGCTCGGCAGCACGCGCCGCGGACAGCCCCCCTCGCTCATTTTCAGGGTGCGCGCAAGTGCTCCGACGCCGATATACGCGCGAGGGGACGCATCACAAGAGCAGCAGCTCGCGATAAAGGGAGCGGCGCCCAGGGGACGACGTCGCTAATAACGGCCCGAGTGCAGCGGGGAGAGCGAGAGCTTGAAAGAGCTGGACGAAGCCGTCTGGCACGTGCCTTTTCTTCCTAGAGTTCGCCTGCGTCGTTGGTCAGCTTCTGCGTCCGCTTTTTCTGACTCTTGTATAGCTCGTCAAAGGGGAAGCGCCGACAGAGTTCATTAAGCTTTCCATCTGCCATGCGCGAGCGAGAACGTTATTTTCTCAATTAGTTTACTTAGAGCCAGGGCGCCAGGCTTTTCAAGAGAAAAAGAATTCATTAAAACAGGATTTCGCTGCTTTTTCTGCTTTTTAATTAATTTTTTTCTCCCTGTATATAGATTAAAATTTATTGGTCTTTGCATATTTATTAAATAACAACAAGTGCTCTAGAGGAGTTTAATCGAACTTTTTTTTTATTTACTCCTGCAAAAAGAACTACATATAAATCTTGCCTTGTAAACTTAATTCTTCCCAGAATTTTTCTGTTTTTTGTTTATCAGGATGGTAAAAAATTGCAATAAAGATCTTTGCTAAAGAGGAAAACCTTCAGGAAGCAACAAATTAAAAAGATACGTCTATTGTATCTGTTACGTATTTTCCGCTGAAACGTAACGCTTAATGCAATAATTTTAATAAAATTTCAACTCGATGGTGAAATCAGCAGCATGTGATTCTTTTTACTTGTATAACGCTTAAAAGACTTGTTTACAGATGTGTTTGCAAGTTCTGTAATAACTTTGACCTAGATTGATTAAACGAAATAAGTATAACTATTGTTTATTAATAGAACGCCGAAGTATTTAACTTTAGTACAATGACGTTGAAAATTTTCAACGGCTTTACGTGAAACTTTTATTAGTTTAAGCCAAAAAATACGCATTTATATTTAAATTAGAGAAATTCAAGTAAAGACATTGGTAGAAAATCTAGTGAACGAATATCGGATCTTGAATATATGTATTATAAACAATGACACTTTAATAAAAAGCTTTGAAGAAATATCTAACTATTTGTTTTATTCTGTTGCAGGAGAGACCGTGACCGGGAACGGGAGCGGGAGAGGGAGCGGGAGAGGGAGAGGGAGCGGGACCGAGAGCGCGAGAGAGAGCGCGAAAGGGAGCGCGAAAGGGAGCGGGAGCGGGAGCGCGATCGAGAGCGCGACCGCGACCGCGACCGGAGCTTCGACTCCTCTGTGACGGTGGGCACCTCCAGCGGCCGCTTCGGTCGCTATGAGACCCCGCCGCGGGCCCGCACCTCCAGCTACAGCCGCACGCCGGCCGGCGGCAGCACGCCCGGCGCCAGCCCGGCCCACCCGGGCCAGATGTCGCGGGCCAGTCGGCGTTCCTACCAGGCGGACCCGTACTACGAGCCCGACTATCCGGAGCCGCAGCTCAGCCGACGCTTCCGCAGCTACGACGAGTTCAGCCAGGGCAGCGCCACCAGTCACGACGACTACGAGCCCGCCTCCGGCGTCTCCGGCCCGGACCCGAAGCTACTCGACGACGACCTTCCGCCGGGCCTGCCGCCCCTGGGTCTCTCGCGCGGCGGCCCGCGATTGCCCGCGGAACCGCCGCCGCTGCCACTGCTGCCCCCACCACCCGACCTCCGACACCTGCACAAGGAGCGCGTTCACATACTGGAGCAGCTCGATGAATGCCCCAGCAGCGGCGACGAGCTCGGCGGCTTCGCACACAAGAAGCGGCCCAAGCTGCCGGAAGCGCCAAGCGGGCCCCTACTTCTGCCAAGCGCCGCGCCGCCGCCCGACGACGACGAGCCCGAGATCGCCTCGCTGCTCGTCACCTCTCACCAAGGCCGCAAGGGCCTCGATGTGCGCCGCGTCAGCGACAGCAAGCTGCTGATGCCCCACGGCTCGCGCCGTGCCAGCTGCGAGGGCCGCAGTACGCTCTCCTGCAAGCGCCGCCGCGACCAGGCCGGCAGCAGGTTAGTCTCGCCCCCGGCGCGCGTCCCCTGCGTCCCCGACGCAGGCGACCAGCGCAGGCTCAACAAGGCCCGCTCTGCTTACAGGCACCACGAACATCACGACGGCTCCCGGCCCGGCACGCCGCTCGTCGACGAGCGACCCGAAAACCTCCTGCCCAGCGAGCCGCGCCGCTTCCGCGAGCGCAGCCAGGACGGACCGCTCTCGCTGCCGCTGCCCAGGTTCGCCACTCAGATGCTGAACAATGCGGGAGTGGCCGCGGCAGCAGCGGCCGCCGCAGCCGCTGCCGCGGCCCAGCCCAGGCTGCCGGCCAGGCCCGCCGAGCCGCCTGCGCCGCTCAACGCCGCCCAGGAGCCACAGGTGCAGCCGCCCGCCTCGCCACCGCCGCGCCACCCCAGCCCGAGCCCGACGAGCTCGGACAGCGAAATGGTGTCGCTGTCGCCCAGCCTCGAGGAGCGCATCCGCTCGCTCGACGAAAAGTACGAAAAATGGTCGGGCTCGAGGGCACTCAGCGCCCAGGGCGGCGACGCGCTCGCCAAGCTCGACGCCCAGGCCTCGGAACGCTTCCGCTTCCGGCATAAGCTGCTCGACCTCGAACTGCACGAGGTGCAGCCCTCGGACATCGTCAAGTCCGTGCTGGCCAAGCGCAGCGTCTTCGACGAGGACTCGAAGCGGCTGGAGAACCTGAATGAGAAGTACGAGCCCAAGGAGTTCACGGGCGTGCTGGGCAGCGTCGGGGCCGGCGTCGGCTCTGCGGCAGGGCTATCGGCCGCCGGCAAGGTCTGCCTGCAGTATCCCTTTCCTAGTCATCCGCCGGCGAGCAGTGTCGTGCACCCGAGCACCGCGACGCCCGTCACGCCCGGCGCAAGCGTCAAGACAGTCAGCCCGGAGCTACCGCCGGTCTCGCTGCCGCGGGATGTCGTCCCCGGCGCTCACTCACTCGGCGCCTCCACGAGCCGGAGCCTCCCCGCTAATTCTAGTAGCAGTAGTTCTTGCGTCGGTAGTCAAGTTACGACATCCCTCGCGACGCCAAGTATGCCTGGTCCGCAGCAGCAGCAGCAGCAGCAGCAGCAACAGCAACAGCAAATAGCCACTTCTACCTCATCTTCCTCGGCGCCAGTCCCCTCGTCGTCCTGTGCTGAAGCGCCCAGACCTAGGCTCAAAAAGGAGTCGAGCGGTGGCAGTAGAGAGAACCGCGACTCCAGGACAGATAACAGAGACTCGAGGCACGGAAAGTCCTCGAAGGAATCCTCCTCCTTGTCCTCGTCTTCCTCGTCGTCGTCGCGAAGGTCGCGTAAGGAAGACGATTCGGACAAGAGCAACAGTCGTAGAGACCGCGACGATCGGGATGAGCGAACGTCCATGGCCAACTCGATCGACGATGCCGACAACCACAAGGAGCCCAAAGACAGCAGGCATGAGAAAAAGGAGCGCGAGGAGAAGGAGAGGAGAGAGCGCGAGGACCGCGAACGGCAAGAGCGAAGGGATAAGGAGGAGCGCGACAGGCAAGAGCGCAAGGAAAGAGAAGAACGCGAGAGGCGCGAAAGAGACGAGGAGCGCCGTGAGCGCGAGAGGCTGGAAAAGGAGCGTCAGGAAAAGGAGCGCAAGGAGCGTGAAGAGCGGGAGAGGAAGGAGCGAGAAGAGCTCGAGCAACGAGAAAAAGAAAAACGAGAAAAAGAGCGGCTGGAAAAAGAGCGGCAGGAGCGGCAAGAGCGGAAGGAGAAAGAAGAACGAGAGAGAAGAGAGCGCGAAGAACGCGAGAGAAAAGAGCGAGAACGTGCCGAGAAAGAAAAGCAGGAAAAAGAACGGGTTCGAAAAGAGCGCGAGGAGCAAGAGAAGCGCGAGAAGGAGGAACGCGAAAAGCTCGAGCGAGAGAGACGACGGGAAGAAAAGGAACGGATCGAGCGCGAGAGAAAACGAGAAAGAGACGAAAGAGAACGATTGGAAAGAGAAAGAAGAAAGGAGAAAGAAGAGCGACAGGAAAAAGACCGTCGCGACAAAGAAGAAAAGGAGCGAATTGATAAAGAAAAACACGACAGGGACAAGAGAAGAGAACGCGAAGAACTTGAGAGGCGAGAAAAGGAAAAGTCTGATCGGGAAAGGCGAAGAGAACGGGATGATAAAGAAAAAGAAAAAGACAAGGACAAAGAAAAGGAGAAAGAAAAGCGAGACCGCGAAGACAGTAAGAGAGGTCCAACGGAAAATCACCTCCATCAGAATTCTCAAACGCCTATTACAACTTCTGTTGCCAACAAACGACGCGGCTCCTCGCAAGATGCCCTGATGAACGACGACGATGCTAAAGAGTCGAAACGTCTAAAAATCTCTTCGGAGCATCGTAGAGACAGCAAAGATAAATCTAAACAAAACCGACGTTCAGAAGACCGTAAACATCGTAGCGAAATACACAGGTCGAGTCGCGACAGCAGAGATAGTCGCGAGAGCAAAGACTCGGTATCGACCCAAGACAGCAGAGACAGCCGAGACAGCAGGGACAGTAGAGATAGCAGAGAATCTCAAGCTCACTCTGACCTGCCCCGCGAATCTAGCAGGGAAGGTAAGGAAAATAACAGAGATCCAAGTAGTAAAGAAAAGCAACGTAGCAAAAAGAGTAGGTCCGAAAGAACTTCAGAGAAAGAATCGAAAGAGCGTAGTCCAAGAATGATGCATCATGAACACGAAAAAGACTTTATCTCGAGGCTAGAATTTGAAAAGAGGAACGACTCCAGTCCATCGAATGAGCAATCCTCGATTGACTTGCATCAACAGAGAGAAAGTCAGCATCATCATCACCATCAGCGACATAATCAAGAACAGCAACAACTTCACGTAAATGTAAATCTTCACAGTGATTTGGATGAGGGAACGCTTTCAACGCACGAAATGCATGGAATGCGAAATCCCTCGGCTACGGATACTGATAGCGATGAACCAAAGAAACATTCAATCTTTGACATCGTCGATGATGAGCCCGCCTACATTAGCATGTATGACAAAGTCAAAGCAAGATCGACTAAAAATATGCAGAAATTGGAAGAAGAAAAGAGACAGGTAAGCTTTTTTATTTTGCATTTCTTCATTATTTTATTTACATTGATTTATAATTTTTTCATTATTTCTCTCGTAACTTTTGCAGGTGAGGCTGAAGGACAAATTCTCTCAATTGAAACAGAGCAGAGCGCGAAGAGAAGAAAAGAAACAGAGTACATCCTGGGATGGTGATTCAGTTAGCAGTAAAGCTCTAACTGAGGATGAAGGGACATCGGAATCGGACTCTGCAAGACCGAAATCACTCTCTCGAAAAGGTTCGAGGTCTAGAATACACTCGGATACCAGTGAAGAAGATGAAGCTTTTAATAATAAGCTGGATAATATTAAGAGAGAACATTTCCTGGAAAACGACGTAGAGCTTGGTTTTGCAGATACTGAGGAAAAACATCACCCGCACGAATCTCTCAAAGTCAACGAAAATATAATAGTGAACAATGTTCGTATCAAAGAGGAGCCAAAAACATCCGATGACGAAGAGAAAATGTCTGTATCCTTCCCTTCGAATCATCCAATCGTAACTAATAATCACGATCGAGATTCTCGTAAGAAATCGCACAAGAAGAAACAAAAGCGGCAGAAGAATTCAATTTCCAGTGAGGAGGGTGTGAAACTCGAACCTTCTGATCTTGATTACAAAAGTAGCAAAACTGTTACGAATTCTAATCATGTCGACGATGACTCCCCAGGCTCAGCATCCAATGTTAATGCGCATTCACACAGTGAAAGTGAAGACAGAATGCGTCAAGAAAAGAAGGCAAAGAGTAAGAAAGACAAACGTCGCGACAGAAACGCCGAAAACAAAGTTAAAGCTAGAAGGAAGAGACTTAATAGACAAGAAGCTCGTGACATTCAAATGGAAGACCTCTTTGGACCTGTATCGGACAATGATGAACCGACCGAAAACAATTTATACAATAGGCTTAGTGACTCACCTCAAGAAAATCATACGGGGTATCATTCTGATAGCGAAGGTTTGCGAAGTCCGGTACATGAACACGAGCAAGAGCGTGCTCGCAGAAAATCTGAAAAGAAACGCAGACATCAATCTAGAGACGAAAACAGCGTCGACCTGGCAGAGGCTGGAAGAGAAATCGAAGCCAAGCTTTTGGCTGGTCTGCCTAATTCACCAAAGTCCGCAGCAACCGAACCTAATGACCACGACGTCTTCCGATTTACGGATGATAACGATAGCATTGAGACTGCGACACCATCAGCAGCTCCTGAAAAACTCAAAGAAAAGAAAAAGAAACGAAAGAAGTCGAAGGAAGAACGCTCTCGCAAAGATTGTCACCATCATCATCATCACCATCACCATCATCATGAGAAATCCAGCGGTGGCAGCCTGCCTTACCTTGATGCTGACAATACACCTCCAAGAGCTAGCAGTCCGCTTATTACAACAAGACCAATGTCGCCGGCGCTACCGTCACCCAGAGAACGTTTGCCAAGTCCGATACCAAAAGTTAACAACAACGGCAACACACCATTACCAACGTCGGAGGTTGTTTCCGACGTTGAATCAACCAAATCTGAGAAGAAGAAGGATAAACTTATTCCAGGCTTTGGAATCGAAATTGACGAAACCATACACGAGAATGCTGTTAAGAGTATATCGGAACCAGATGAGCGAGATACAAGCTTACAGTCTTTGAACAGCAGAGAAGATCAAGACGTACCAGAAGCAACGACACCTCCACCGCAGCCTGAAGATAAACCTCGAGTAGTCATTTCTCAGGAAGAAACTGAAGATGCGGTTGCAGCTCTCTTGGAAGAAACCTTTGGCGAGACCGAAGGCTATTCATACGAGGGCGAAGAAGAGGAGGAAGAAGAGGGCGATGCAGATCAGAATAGCAGTGCTACGACACAAGAGACACCACCCGAAGACGTGGAGGAAACGCAACAAGCAGTGGAAAGTCTTCATGCTGCAACTGTAGATTCGGAGGTAGATAAGCCTGATACTCCTACCAGTGAACATGACCTTCAAATCGATACTGATACTGAAGAAGATCCAAGTTACGGAAACTTTGATGTGGCTCCACCACCTAAGACTCCAGAAATTCCAACATATTACAAATCACCGGTAAAAACTCCAACATCTTCACTCGCAGCAACACCAGTAGCGAGTCTTGAAAAATCAGTGGAAAGTCCGCCAGTTCCCACATCGTTAGCATCCATCGCTAAACCACCAAGTCCAAATGTAGTAATTTCACATTCATGGAACTTGAATGAGACGAAAACTCGAGATTTAGCCAAAACACCTCAAGCCGATGCCGACGAACCAAACGTATGTGCTGCAGAGCCTGAGACTCCTTCAACGCAGGCGAAAACGTTGTCTCCTTCCCCGATTCCTCCACTGACGCCACAATTTAAAACAAGTGTGGAATCTCCGTGCGGTATACCTACGAGTGAACCATCGAAGTCTGCTCCAGTTAGTCCAAGGTCTAATCCAGTTAGCTCACAACCACTTTATCAAAGGCTTCCCGTTTCGCCTCAAAGTACCATGTTGCCGTCGAGGCAAGTATCACCAAGGTTGCAAACCGTACCAACCACACCGTGCTCAGTAAGCATATCTGCTGCCTCAACGATTCCACCGCCAAGATCACCTTTGGTTACTAGCCCTGCGTCTCCACGTATGCCCCAACCTCTCTCGCCAAATGGACAGTGGACTCGTACTCCTACACCTACGGCAGTGAAGACTTCAACACCGTCTGTCAGAATACCAGTGAGCGTGCCAATATCCGCGCATCGACCAGAGTCTCAAGCTCAACATATTTATTCGACTGCATCAAGTCAACAGCCTGTTATTCAACATGCACCAGGCATGAGAGCTGCGGCACCTAACTATCCACGAGGTGGCTTGCCTCCTTTGACTTTGAATATACCACCTCGACCATTCTTGCCAACCGTACCACCGTTAACACCAAGCTCTCAACAAAAGACTTCCAGAGATGCCAATTTAACTAACAAATCACTTATCGAAACACTCATAGGTGTTAACGCAAATGAACCATCATCGAGAATAGATGAGCCGAAGCTCACACCTGCAGTTATGCCTGAACCTAGTCCTAAAGCTTCGACATCTCCGAAGGTTCCCTCGCCCAATCAACCACCTACTTACATTCCAGAAACCGCCAAAATCGAAATCAGACCAAGTACGTCCAGTCCTGTTTTTGGCAAGACGGAGGTTCCGGCTTTATCGCCAAGGCAGAAACAAGAACTTTCATGTATGCAAATTCTCACGTCGCACATTCCTCGAGATTCTACCCCAAGTCCCGTCATTGTGGCTCACGGTCAGCCCCACTTAGTGCATACATCGGTAGTTCATCCATTGGTGCACCCTACAATCTCAGTGGCAAATCAATCGCTAGTGAAGACCGTTGTGCCCGTGGTATCTCAACAGATCTCGCCAACTCTTGGCGAAAAGTGCATCGTTCAATCAGTACCTCCCGTTGTAAGCCAAAAGACAGCAATTGTGCCTCAAATTGTAGCACTTGCAAAGTCACATGTTCCTATCGTATCAACGATGTCACAAACTATCATCGCTCGAGTAACTTCTTCTGTGGCGCCTATTTCATCAACAGGCTTGCCAGATTCGCCAGTTTCTAAAACAATTGCATTGGAGGCTGAAAATCGTTACGTGGAGGAGGCCAAAGACGACCTGCTGAAAGGGTCGGTGGCAATTCAACCAATGCAGCTCACTCCTCCAGAAACAACTCAATCTACAGAAATTAAACCCGAAGAAGTTGAAATTAAGAAAAATAATGAAAATCTTTTGGATCATAGTAAATTAGAATTGAATACTGAAATTAAAATAGAAAAGCCAGAGCCCGTTCAAACGGAAAGTGTTACTCCAAAAATGGAAGACGAAAAGCCGGATGAAATCATTACAACAACAAAGCAAGAACCGGAGTCGCCTCCTAAAAATGAACCTGTTGAAGAAATTAAGCATGAAAATGAATTGAAATGCGAAGAACAACAAGAAAACGAGATCGACGATGAACCTACTGAAGATCCACTTAAAGAACCTTGCCGTGATCCTCTCGCTCTAGACGCAGTTAAAGAAGATGCAACTGACAGCAAAGAAGACAGCGATTACTGGTCTGCTAAGGAAGTTAACATTGAGAGCGTTATTAAGAAAGTCGATGCTCTGTGTGATGGCGAAAGCAACGATAATGATCAAGAAGATGAAGTGCACGAGCATAGTACTGAATCTCGCGATACCAGCAAGAGCGATAGAGATTATTGGTTCGAACTGGTTGAATCTGTTGATGATGAAAATAAGAAGAATTATGGAAATGTAAATTCAAACATAGATGAGCAAGATGAAGGAGTTGAAACTTGTGAAACTGAATCCACAAAGTCTCGTCGCGGAAGGTCAAAAGCAAAGCGGGCCGTGGGCACGCGCGGAGGTGTTACTACAAGGCGAGGGGGAAGAAACTCTGTACCCACTCCCATCATGTCACAAAAACGTGGTGGGCGAGCTGGAAGAGGCGGAAAGCAACACGCAGAGAAAAATAAGTTACCAGCCGATGTTTATGAATTCCACGATGACAGTGAAGAAGACAATGCTGGAAGGCCAAGGCTAATTCTTACCATCAAATCACCTGGACCAAATGCTGCTGGACCTAACGCTCAACCGTCTACTCCAGTTGCTGCTGTCAAAGAAGTACCAGCTGAAGAATTTGTACCTCCTGCAATCAGTACCCGTAAGTCTCGAAGATTGGCAGAAAAAGATGGTAGTCGATCGACCATTGATGATATTATCGAAGACGTGGTTCGAGGTACAGCTAACAAAAATGCAGCGGGTGCACCAATGACTCGCAGAAGTACCAGGCAAAATAGCGCACCTATAGTCAAATTCGTTACATGGTGCAGAAAATCAACAAGGAGTGGAAAAAAGGGTGCAAGACGCACTTCTGAAAGTGCAGATGATACCAATGAAGAAAAGATGAAGGACAATTCAATGTCCTCGAACGAAAGCCTGCGAGAGGAGTCAGCAGAATCTGCGTCAGAAATTGACAAAATGGATGAAAATAAACCACCATCCGCAGTACCGGTTCCACAGAAATCGGCTTCTCACGAACCGATGACACTTATTGACCCTGTCACTGGAATGCTTATACCCATGAGAGAGTCTGAAGAAGGACAGTACATACCAGTTTCAACAGCGTCAGGACAAGTCATTCAAAGTAATATCAGAATAAATGCAGAGGCTAGAGCCAATTTTGTGGCAAACAATAATCCAGCTGAAGTTCCACGTCAAAAATCTGTTGAAGCTGTTTCGACAGAGGCACCTACATCAGAACCGAAAGTCGAAGTTGCACCAAGTAAGCCAACTCCAGTTGTTGCATCTTCAGCGGCAGTTCAGCCACCACAACCAAGTGTTATCGCCAAACCTCAATCTCCTGTCGTACAACAGCCAACAACAGTATCCGTCTCAACTGCTATCGGTCAAGCTATACCATCTGCCACTGTTACCGTGCCAGCATCTATCACCGTAGTTTCTTCTCCGGCTTCATCGAGTGCGCCATCAAAACCTACAAGCCTCAAAGCTCATGTTCTTAACGCCAGTAAATTGGCTAATAGCCAAGTGCAGCATTCTATTGTAGTTACTAAAGCGGCTGTCCCCACCATTCCAAGTCAAGCTATTGTGCAAAATATCATTAAACAACCAGCTCAAGCGGTTCAAGGTTTGAATCTTCACGTCCCTGCAAGGGTTGTGTCGCCAAATATAATTCCACACGTTAAACCACCCCAAGCACAGCCAGCCGTTATTAACGCAGTGAATGGAAAGCAGTCCAGTCAACCAATGTCTCCAGTTCTCAATAATGCCGCTGGAGTTCCACCGAATCCTAAACAACATTTACTTCAAGCAGCGAAACAACAACAGCAGCAACAAACACCTACCATAGTTAACTTACAACAAAAGATCCCTGTTAATGTGCATCCTGGGCCATTGACACCAACCTCTGCTCAGAGACTTCATCCAGCGCCTCAATCACCTGTATTGAAGGGAATGAATGCTCAAACTCATCCTTTGCCACCGAAAGCTCATTTGCTGCAAGCCGTTGCTGGTAAGGTTACTAGCCCTCCAGCTCAAACACATCTCGTTGCTCCACAGCCAGTTGTCACAGGAGTACCGTGTCCAAGAACTACCGCTCCAAAACCATCGGTAAATATATTATTCAAGAATTATAAAAAAAAATAAACATCTACATTAAAGTTCAACGAAATAATAAATTTTTTTCTTTTAAAGTCAACTGGAGTTCTTGAAGCACCAAAGGTGGAAGTTTCCATGTCTGGCTGCATGATGGTACCTGCACCGAGTCCTCAAACTAGAGTTGTTCCCATTTCTGCCTACGAAGCATCATTGGTAAAAAAAATATTTTTATTTTTACTAATGCGCTTGTTGCTTAAAATTGTTAAACTTTTCATCTTCTTTTCTTTCTCAAACAAATTTCTCAAATAACAATGCTGATATTACTGTAATTGCTAAAATCTTGTATTTTGTATTACATTTTTTATAATATAAAGTTTACAATTTTCAAAGCTGCTATAATTATTTTATTCATATAATTGAAACTAACTTCGCTTGGTTTTGGTTAGCATGGAACTGCTGGTGCAGCTCTATCACCAGGGGGACAATATGGACTTGTCCCTCCGCATCGCCCTCAGAGTCCCCCACTGCCTCCGCCTGCTCATCATCATGCTAACACCCCTCAGGTACTTTCAGCTTTCAGCTTACATTTCATAAATTTCATGCTTCCTTTCATAGTAATCAATGTTTGTAAATTTCATACCGTTTCGTTTAACTTTATTGATTTATTAATAAGTAACTATGTAATTTTAAATAAACAAGTAATAAATTGGTGTTTAATGTTAAAATTAAATATGTCTTTTCCAGGGAGACATTGTCAGTCAGTATGGCGCGCTCACTCGTGCTGCCGAAATACCTGCTTATATGCATCCGCAGGTATTGCAGTATCAGTATCTAAGAGCTCAGCAAGAGGCACTAACAGCACCAAGAATGCCTTACCATGTAACGGGAACAAGATCCCCCCACTTGCCGCTTGATCCAAAACTGGAGACCGGCGTGGATGACACTCACAGTCCACCGTTGGAGTTGCGCCGTACTGCTCGCACACCTCACGAGCGAACAACCGACAGCCCGCAAATCGCTCAAGTGTATATGATGCATGGCTCAGGCCGTCTACCACCTCAGTATACCACTCCTGGAGCAGTTCAGCGGCCATACTACGATCCACCTCCAGCGCATATACGTTCACAGTATCCAATGGCTGCAAGCGAGGCTCCGGTCGACCGAGCTTTGACTCCGGATAGACCGCGGAAACAACTAGTAAGCACACCACCGCACGCCTCGCAGGTTCCACCTCAAGCGGATTCTCTGCTCATGCTGCTGCAACGTTACCCAGTTATGTGGCAAGGACTTCTGGCTCTGAAAAATGATCAAGCTGCTGTACAGATGCACTTCGTTTTTGGCAATCCAAATGTTGCTCGGGAAAGCTTGCCATGCAACAGCGATGGCTCTACACCACCTTTACGCATTGCACAAAGAATGAGACTGGAACCCACCCAAGTTGAAGGCGTTGCTAGAAAGATGCAGGTTTGTAACTCTTTCCTTTAGATTTTCCTAATGGTTTTTACTTAATTATTTTTCAATACTAATATTTGATTCCATTCTGTTAAAAATAACTAGACTGATAATGAACACTGCATGCTGTTGGCACTTCCCTGTGGACGAGATCATCTGGATGTTCTTCAACAAAGCCAAAATCTCCAGACCGGTTTTATAACGTATTTGCAACAAAAGCAAGCTGCTGGCATTGTTAACATAGCAGCACCTGGCTCCCAACAGGTTTGTAAAACAGTTATACTTTGAAAGACGTAAATGTAACAACGGGGTAAACTAAAATAATTTGCTTTTTATTGCAGCCTTCATTTGTCGTACATATATTCCCATCTTGTGATTTTGCAAATGAAAATTTGGCACGTATTGCTCCTGATCTACTACACAGAGTTGCGGAAATCGCTCATCTGGTTATCGTCATCGCTACAGTTTGAAAGAAATAACGATTATCATGGATTGAAATCAAATTGCTAGCCAATAGGATGCATTAATGCATAAGGCATGAAGCCTAGAGAATACACAGCGTCCCAGCAGAAAACTCAAATCAGATTCAAAGCATACAGTTTTTTGACTCACGTGCGAATCCTAAGGATTAAAGAGAATTGGAAATTCTCTTGCGTATGGACTAATTCCTGTCACAGGTCGCACGAATGCCAATCAAAAATGGAATAAAATACAAAAGCGTCATTCTAACATTACGTAGACAACTAAATCGGAGGCCTATACAGCGCAGCGGAGATACGATTTTAGCGAGGGAGTTAGCGAGATGATTGTATTTCGCGTGCTCCTTCTCCTTGACTTCTGCTCGAAACGCAAAGTCTATTACTGACAGCGTTTGTGGGAGTGACCGACGTCACTCTTGGTCCCTCCGACAAGCGCGTCAGGCGTAACTCCTCCCTCCGATACAAGCATTCGTGTCCACATTATACTTGCATAACATAAATAAAAGAAAAACTATATATATTATGCCAGTATAATATAATAATCCCAAATAATTACATAAATCTATGCTTCTCTTTATGAGAGACTTTCCCGAAATATGCGAGAAAACTTGGACATACCATTAAAGACATTCTTTCTGCAAAAAGAAGTAAACTACATTTTTCCTGTCCCTGTACACGAGCTATCTCATAAGTCTTAGACGTTAAAGAATAAAAGAAACTTTATAAATTTAAGAGCCTGTAAAGGCATAACTACTGTGATTTTAATTATTTAATGATATCTATCTTCATAAAAGCAAAACATAAGATCGCTATTATTTTGTGCGATCCGTGCGCTCGTTATGTGATGTCTTATTGTATAATATTGCTCCATATAAATACCTATGTATTATATTACTGTAAAACAATAGTTGCTGCTGCCGCTGCCGTCGACGTCGAGCTGCCGCTCCGAATTTAGAATAAAATTATCGAACGATAAATTGCGAATTAAAAAAGTATGTTGCGAAAGCTTTTAGGACGAAAAAGATAAGAAATTAAGAAATAAAAAGTACTAAGAACTACTACCTAAGTAGCGTTTATCCCTAGTGTATCATAAATTCCCGACTAGAAGGATGTAACATATTATGGTAAAAAGAATGAAAAGTACTACGTAGTTGCGTATGTATATTATTATCATTATTAAAAAATTTGTAATAATAATTATTCTCATCCTTTATTTTTATTATTAATTATTCTCATCCTTTATTTTTATTATTAATTATTCTTTACGATTATTACTTTAATATTATTTTAAATTAAATTAAATATGAATATTATTACTATTATTAATCTTCTAATTGCTAAAATTATTGATTAATTAATTATTACGCTACGCTACTTCTATCTACTACTACTACTCCTACTATTCTACTACTGTACTACTGCTATTACTATCAATAACTACTACGAACTATTACCGCTGTTATCGATTTAATTATTAAATGAGAAAAATGGAATCGCGTTATTACACAAGCTAGTTAGAACGTACTGATCTGCACGTTACAAACGACGAAAGCGAAACGTTCGAGGGGCGCTCAAACCAATATCATACTTCTCGGGTATGATCGATCTCATTGACCATTGACTTTTCGCGGCCCCTGACACAAAAAATACACATTCATACACTAGTAAATACGCACGTCCATCCTGTTGTAAGTTTTGCGGAATGAAAATAATAAAAATCTTGTACCTATCGAAACTCATCGTCGTCTCGTCATTGGTGAGTCGTTAGAACTATACCCTGAGATAATAATGCGCTTACGTGTATAGGAGAAGAAAAATCCCTATTTGTACTGTGAACGCCGCATGCATGTGAAATTAAAAAAATATAAAAATGATAAAAATCTCACCCTCCCGAAGAGACGATGAGAGATGAAAGAAATACGAGTAACATTTTCAATGAAAGAAAAAATTCATGATTTACAATTAATAAAAATACTTTAGCGAGTAATGTTAAATTGTAAAAATAATTAGGGATGGGCAGAACGTAGAATTTATTCTCGTCGGTTGCACAGAAATGTTAGCAAGTCGCTTTTACGGTTCTTCTTCTATCTTTTCCTCTTTTCCTTTTTTTATATTTACCTCTCTTTCTCCTCTGTTCTTTGATTTTTACTAGGCTGTGATTCGACTATGCGGAGATTATCGAATATTTAAACAGTACCCTTATATATTTGTAAGGTCAGATTGTCTGTAGCAACTGGAGAGAATTTAGTTTTCGGATTAAACGAGACGCGGTAAAAATATCTATTTGTTCTCGAATTAAAGAAATAGCTTTTCTTTGTATTATAACGTTCTTTTTTTACAATGAGTAGTATCGAGCGACGTTCATGTAGATGTTCTGTCCATCCTTAGATGAGAGTGACTAAACTAAAATACGGTAAATTTGTAAGGCAGCGCAGAGAGAGATACTCGTGGAGCGTGTGCGTGTACAGTGTAAAAGATGCGTTGTGCATATGTACAGTGTAGAAGTTTAAAGAAAATTCGAGCGAAAAAAAGTAATCGAAAATGAATGTGAGTGCGAATGTGTGAAAGAGCATTACTATTAAATTTACAAATTAAGTATATCGGGTGGACGTGGCATGTACACTGCTAAACGTTTTTCATTTCATCAAATTCGGCCTTTTCTTTGTACTTGAAAACTTTTTACTTACGCTTTAGTTTGCAATTCATGTTCTTATTTTTTGAATTTCGAAAAGTCCCTTTGAATAAACGTACGATGTAAACGCAGGGCAGTGTATGTGCTCGTTGCAGCTCATTTATCTTGTAATATATCTGTGAATATTATGATTTAGTTTCTTCCTATATTAGGCTAATGGTATACAAAAGTTTATGCTGATTGCATAAGGAGAATGTACAGATATCACTTTTTGTTTTGTGTTTTACTGTAGCTATTGATAATTATATGAATAATAACGATAATAATAACTATGATTAAAAAAATATATCAACGACTTGTGACTTTTATCCTTTGATTATTAATTCCCAAAAATTTCCAAACCTTTTTTTATTCAAAATGCTTTTCTTAAATCAAGCTTTTAGTTTTTCCTGATTAAAATTTTTTATATATTTCAAATTAAAATGCGAAGTTAACACAAAGGAAATTCAAAATTTGTATTCCAGTAAAAATAATATAATTTTAATTTTTCTCAATAAAATTATAGACAAAGTGTTGAAAATCTATCGCATTAGGATTATAATTCCATGGCATATAAGTCCACGGTTGCATATGCAATCATGGGATATACCATTGGATAGAGGAGAACATTCTAATACGTACGTCTAACCGAGATTTTCCAATCAGATCATTAGATCCACAGACATTAGAGCAGTGAAAATTATTTAATTCCACCAATAATCGGACTATGGAGAAAGACGGTTAAGGATGTTCAGGCTATACAGTCTGAATCAAAAGTCAATCGATATGTAAATCATTAGTAATAACTACTATATTTAAATGTTTTTATTAACTTTTGCTTATTAAATGCATAAAAGAGACTTAACTGTACACTATAAACCGTATAAAAATGGAATTATATAAACATAGTCTAAGTTTTCTCGATTTTCAAAATCATAAGTTTTGAGATTTTCCTGAATATCACTTCCAATAGTGCCAAAGTTTCAATTTTTATTTATTTTACACTCAATTAGGCTCATTTTATTCGTTTAAGTATTTCCGATCGATTCACTAACTTCAAAATCGAAAAAAAGATTTTTGTTAAATGTTATTAACAAGTGAAGTGTTCCTTAAACTAGAATTACTTATTTAAAAAATACATTACTTGTTTA
>UCOM01001459.1:0-40790 GCA_900474385.1 Ormyrus pomaceus
CCTCAAGGTGAATCGACACCTAGACCCCGAAAACTACGAAGTGCACCATCTGGAAATCATTATCGGCGACCTGATGGTCTCAAAAGCAGCAATCTGAACTGAATTTTAATTTTATTAAAATTGTATGAAATAAATTTATTGAATAATTATCACATTATTTATATTTTTTATATAATTATATTAAATATTATTATGATTAGTCATTTTTGTAGTTAATATTTAAATTAAATTAAAACTAGAAAATATAAAGAATGTAATAATTATTCAATAAACTTATAAGTCTGGATCTACCGATATTATCGGTAGAATTCATGCTCCTTGTATGGAAATTTGTACGGAATTCTAGCGAGAATTTCTTACGAGATCTAGCTAGAACGTGAAAATCTACTTAAATTCTAGCGATATTACCGGAAACTTGCTACCAGGGCCTCCACTATATTATTTACATTTTTCTTAAACGCTTATTTCTATATTTGCCTTTATTTTTAAGTAGTTCAAGCCTTAGTTATATGAAGGATTATAAATGCTTATCGAGTTAGTTATCGAATAATTCACATATACAATTATTGCAGAAAGATACACGGTTAAATTTATATGAATAAGTTTCCTTTTTCAAAGTATGTATTATGTATACAGCATATATTTATTTGCAAGCAAATTTTCAATATTAAGCGGCAGACGTAGATAAATGTTTTCAAAGTTTTTCATCAGTAGCAATATCTCTAAATTTTCATAATAATTACTCAAATTCAAAGTGAAAAGAAGCTCGCCATAAAAAGTCCCTCGAAATCTCGAAAAATGCCCGATAATACCTGAAGCCGTCTGGAGATCCGCATATAAATTCCACGGGGCCGAGAAAGAAAAATGTTTATCGCGCGTTATGAAATTCCCGAACGAGGGGTAATTTGTCGAGCTAATAAAACTCGGCGCCGAGCGACAATCGCCGGAGCCCGACGACATCGATTACCCCGAGCGGTAAGATTGCGCGCCGTAATTCTTCGTTCGAGGAATGTGGCCGCGATAAGTCGACAAGTCGCGCGGGGTAAGAAAATTTAATAACCAAACTAGCAGAGCCGAGTACCGGAGTCGCGTTTGTAATTTTAGAGAGGCATTTTCATTACAAGTCCTCTAGAAATGGATGGGCTTTATTTGACGGTGATTGTCGCCGGGTGCTCGTCGAACGATATTTACGGGTGAAGGTCGTTTTTCAACGGTAACAATTTCAAGTTTTGTAGAAAAATTAACTATGATTCATACGATATACAGAAATAAGAGTAAAGTAAACATGGGATATTATTTATTTATTATTTTAGCAAGCCAAAAATGGCTTAAGTACAATTGAAGGCTGCGCTGTACTCAAATAAATACAACAGATTATAATACAATGCTAGATGCTACCGAAGGTAATCAAAGTAAATCAAAATTTTGTACTCCTTGTAATAAATTTAGTTTGATCTTATAAGCACCACCCAAAAAAAATGTATTATTCCATAAATTATTAGACTATGCAGGAAACGTGCATTTTAGTACATTATTATTAGTGTTTTTGTTTCCAACATTCTTTATAGCTCTCTGTATTTGTTGATTTAGTATTTTTATATCTAGTATGTTTGGACCGCTATCGCAATAATTTTCAAAAGTCATGTATTGTGTTCTTTGTATACATCTAGAGTTCATTTATTTGTTACTAAATAAATGTTAACATCTTGTACTAGCATATTCATTCTGTCTTTAGCATGAGCAAAACACGTATTATCACAAGCTATGATAACAGTGTCATCCGCATAGAGCATAATACAGTCTTCTGGCACAGTTTTCAGTAGATCATTTATGTTTGGCATATAAAGAGTAACAATACTATTATTATTCCTTGCAGGACACCCGCTGTATTCTGTAATTTTACTTTTTGTTTTCTAATCGTTTAATAATTTTTCCGCTTATCTCGCGCATATTTCTATTATAAATAGAATTTATTTTACTTATTTTTAATATTAATAAAAAAGTTTTTTGCAAAGTTCAGTCCACAAACTTTAAACGACCTAAATTATTAAATTATATGAAAATATTGTAAATAAATTAGTTACGTTATCAAAAATGAGTCTTTACTCATACTACTCCCCTGGTAGCAAGTTTCCAATAAGATCTAGCCAGAATTCTAGATTCCAGATAGATCCGCTAGATAGAATCTACTTAGAATTGTAAGAGGATTCTAGTACAAATATCGGTAGAATATAGCAGAGCCTTTGCACATGCACTGCAATGTAAAAATTATCAAATTCTTAATTTTTTATTAAAATAAAAAAATATAAATAATGCAATAATTATTCAATACATTTATTTCATAAAATTAAAAAAAATTTATAACATAAAAATCAGTTTACAATGCAGCTTTTGCTTGCAATATTTTTTGTCAAAATAATCATCAGATCGCCGATGATGATGTCTAGGTGGTGCGCTCCGTAGGTTTCGTCATCATCATCAACGACCTGGTACTTGGAGATAACGACCTCAGAGTGTAGCAAAGCTAGACATCATCGTCGGCGACCAAGTGTCGTCAGACAGCGTCCACAAGGTGAATAGACACCTAGACCCCCAAAGCTTCGTAGCGAATCACCTCGAGATCATTATCGGGGACCTGATGATGGTTTCTACAAAAAATATCGGTAGAACATTGGGTAGACAAAGAAATCGGTAGAAAAACAGAACTCTAAACGGATTTTTAATTTTATTAAAATTGTATGAAATAACATTGAAAACTAGAAAATATAAATAATTGTAATAATTGTTCAATAAACTTATTTTAGACAATACCGATATGATCGGTAGAATTCATGTTCTTTGTATGGAAATTCGTATGGAATTCTAGCGAGAATTTATTACGAAATCTAGCTAAAATGTTAAAACCTAGCTAGATTCTAGCGATATTATCGGAAACTTGCTACCAAGGTCTACTTTTACTTTCACCAGCAAAACAAAAGAAATGAAAATCATATTATTCTTCTATAGATTTAATAGAAGAGGGTTCCAGAAGGACGAAGAAGATGTAGAACGACATAATTCTAATTTTATTCGCGAGCCGAAGCGGCGCTTCTTCGTCCCAAATTTATGGGCAATTTTTCTTATTAATTTTCATAAGTTCGACATGCGAGCGCCGCGCGTCAAAGCCGCCTTTTTGCGGTTTATATTGAAAGACGCCTCGAGCGAAATTTCGGCTTTTTACGGGAATACTTGAAGCTCTTTACATCGGAACGCCCGTTTTGACTGTGATCTTTTCCGTCGCATAGTTGTTAGGCATAGTTTTCAGCGGCGGCATAAAGTTTATAGTCCGTTTAATAACAAAAAATTCGGAAGAGATTTATGAAACGCGGGGTGTAAAAAGTTTGCTTTTGGTGGTTTTTTATTTTTTCGGCATTTTAATGGAGTATTAAATTAATTGGTTTAATACTTTATGATTACGCAGGATTCGAGTGGGATTTTATGCGTTTTAATAATAAAGTTTAATGTAAATTATATGATCGACGTGAAATTTCGACTAAAATTTGTTTTTAAATAATATATTTACTCCAAGGTATAAAAAGTTTCAATTTTCAAACTTGTAAAAGATCCAACTTTTTTCAGCCAAGAGCCACTTGATTTTTTCTTCAACGGTACTTAATTTCATCGGCTACTACGAGCGACTTAATCTTCGTCCGGGTATCTCCATCGCCTGTAGTACACCAGTCGACGCACTGCTGCCTTTTTGCCTCCAACTCGATACGGCGGAGTGTATGGAGTGGCTCCTAAATTAAAAACTTGTCGAAAGCTCGCGCCGCTCCGTATCCATTTGAGGAGGGATGCACTCGCGCGCTCGCCACCTTGATAATCCCTCAATTTATAATTTGCCAATAGTTAGACTAACTTGCTATTATATTTACGTTCACTTCTTTTTTGGTATGACATTTTCTAAGGTGATGGCAAGCTTATCTGTGGCAGAAAAGCATGTAGAGGGACATAGTTAAATTGCTTTTGAGGAGGGCGTGATGAGTCTTTGAAAGGCAATTTTTTTTCTTTCTTTTTCCATTTTCAAAGATACGAATTAATACTACATTATTATTATTAGTTCGTAAGTGGAGGACCTCTTTAGGATTCCATAATTTTAAAAATTGCTTGCATACACCATTAATAACAAAATTTGAATTAATTATTCAAATTGTTTGAAACGAGGAGTATTATATTAAGGATTAATTTAATAAAAATAATTATACAACGGTAATTTATCGTGTTTTTTTAAAATAATTTTAAGGATCCTTGAAACTTAGAAATTTATTGAAATTATTGTTTATAGCTGTAGTCAATTTGGAAATCAAGTTACGAGTGAAAATACAGAATAAACCCGAATCTAATAACCCTAAATTCAAGTTTAAAAATATACAATTCTTTAAATTCGAATTCAATATCAATTAAAACTCGAAACAATTCGTGAAAAAACTGTAAGAAAAAGGAGCGAAAGAGCATTTTTGTGTAACGCTCGACGGTGCAGAGTTGCGGAGTCCGGCAGGTCCGGCAGGTCGGCCTGTCAGGGAAATCTGTGTCCTCTCATCGATCATTCTGCGTTCTTATACTCGACCCCTTAAGATCGCGATTCTTTGTCCGCCGAGAGCAAAACAACGTTCGCCACTTCATTCTGCGCCGGAAGTCGGTGCAGTTGATGCAATAAGGGCATTTCTTTCGAAAAGGGGGTTGAAATTAATTTCAAAAAACAATTTAGTATTTTTTTGCGTTTACTTGAAAGATATGATTGAAATAGAAGTATTGTTTATAACTAAAACTACTATTGAGTAAACTCAAAAATAATTAGAATTAATAACAGTCATGAATATTGATATTTAATTGCAAAGTTGGATCAATACTTTACATGTTCAAGTTTCCATCGAAATTCGAGCGAAAATGTTATTTTGCATGCAGATGACAGAGCATCTGTTGTTAAATTAATATTAAGTTCTTTAATTAGTCTTGCAAGTTTCAAAATGTTATTTCAGTAAAACTATACTGATTAGGTTTTATTGACAAAACGTATTACAAATTGTCATATAAACAAGTTAATAAACCGCCGTTTTGAACTCGAACTATTTTGCTGACACTAATAGGGCGGTCATAAAATTTTTATGTGCACACTTGCAGAACGTGAGGAGCATTATTCCAAATTAATGCTATATATTTTTATAAAAGTTCTTCAAATTCTATTTCACGTTCGAAACAAAGCCTGCGTTCCTTTACGATAAATTGAAAATTATCATTACTAATCCGGCAGATGACGGCTCTAGAACGAAATTTAAAGAAAATTTAACAGTCATACCGACTATAAATAAATTAAAACTCTTCTCAACGGCGAAATTTCCAAATTAGTTTTATGCATTCGCGCAAGACGTCCGAACTAAAGAAAAAGTCATGAAAAAGTAACTCTTACAACTGGAGCTTCTTTAATTGCATTTTAATTCAAGCAGCTGTTAGCATTATGTAAAAATATCGCCTATTTCCCAAAGTGGAAGAGTAAGGAAGAAGACATAACGGAAGGAACGACTCGAAAGTTTAAGTAGGGGACAAGCCGCTGAGGAACCGTAAAGAAGAAAAATACCCCAGTTTTGAGGAACATAAAGGGACGGGACATTGATGAAGAGCGCAGGGCGCGTCTCCGGGATCATTTAACGAATTAACAATTATAATCCGCCATTTGAATTCCGGGCCCGATTAGCATAAATGCCGAGCGGCGATATCTGAAAACTTCGCAGAAAGACGCCCGGATTATCATCTAGCGTGATTTTTGGCGGAAGATGGATTGCTCGCTAAAGGCGCAAAAACGCTGCGAGAACTGTGCAATGTATTCATTACTGAATATAAACAAACAATTTTAAACAAGATTTGCATTCTGAAACCTTGGTAGAAATTGAAAATATTTTTAGAGCAAGAATTGGCCAATAAATGCTAAAATTTAACCTCAAAGTATTAAAAATGGTGTGATTTCTACTAGGGAATGATTGATTTCCAAAGCATAATTTTATGAATTTTTTTGCCTATTTGATTTATTAATTTATTAGGAATTTATCGATTTATCTGATATACGAAATTATAGATTTACATACGAAAGTATAGACTTTTTTCATTAATTTAATTTAAATATTTTTAGATGGATATAGTATTATATTACGTACCTAGTTTAAACAAACCTCCATTTTGCTGTAGATTCGTGAAACTAAAGAAGAGTCCGCATAAACTGAAACATATTAATTCTTGATTCTTGTGTTTTGTACCGCCGCACGTCGGCTACTACAACGTGCCGCACACAACGCAGGGGTCTGTCCATAATAAGGGCTCTTGCACGAATGGAGGAATAGCGAGGAATAACACCTGGAAGCCAATCACAAGTGAGCTTTAAAAAGACTTGTTCCTTTTTGAAGGAATAGAAAGGAACACGTCTTTTTAAAACTTGCTTGTGATTGGCTTCCAGGTGTTATTCCTCGCTATTCCTCCATTCGTGCAAGAGCCCTAATAGGTTCACTTCTCTGTTCAGTTCCGTTGAATACATTGTGACTATACCTATGTATGTAATGTATATAGATATACTCGCAATGTATTCAACGGAACTGAACAGAGAACTGAACCTATTGCGGACAGACAGACCCCAGAAGTTTTAGCGACAGAAAGCAAAAACAAAGTAAAAACAAAACGCCGGCTTATAATGCTTATATATGATGTGGCCCTCGCATTCTAACACTGCATGATCTTTATATCCATTGCAGCTGCTGATATTGCCGATAATCTGATGATAATCTTTACATGAAATCTACTTTACCTGCAAGAGCTAAGAAAACTATAATTTTAATTATTTATAATTTTATATTTCTCACAAATCGAATAAATATCTGTTTAAATTAAAAATTCAACTTGCGTAATTACATAATTCGATAAAGAATGTTTAAAACACTAAATTGCAATCTCGCATAACAAATAACTTTCTTCCCGCTAACTTTTACAGATGCCTTTAAAACGTGAAACTTTACGATATCTTTCGGTCATCTAAAGATGAAATCGATTGTTAGCTGGATTGGCGCCCGAAAGAGTGCGAGTCGCGTCGCAAGAGAGCGCGAGATAGAGCGTATATATTTGTTATGTTATGGAAACGGAGAGAAGTCCTCAATAGTTTATATCCCCATTGTTTTTTGCTCACATCCGGCCTTCGAAGTGGACCGTCGCATCAGCCTCGAAAGTGAACTCAATCGGCGCATCACCAAATACACCGGATTCGTACGGCGGGATCTCAAGCGCGGATGTGGCTGGCTGTACTGCTGCTGCTGCTGCTGTTGCTGAGAGGAGAGAATCGCTCTGCACCTTTTCCAATTCTCCTAGTTGCAGGCGACTTTGTGATGAGCTTAACGTAACCTCAAAGTTCCAGTTCTACTGTTTTTCAATGCAGTTCTTGCTCTGCCAGAAAATAGATTTACTAGTTTAATTGTGCTGGATGAAATATTGTGTGTGAGTATTCGAGTGGTGTTTCAAAGAGCTAACTGACTTGGTGCTACAGAAACCATTCTGAGGGTATGATGAAGGTGTATTCGCTGTGAAGAGAAAATACAATGGAACTTGAGGATAAGAGTTTGTTAGAGGTTGCTCAGATTGAGCAGCAGCAGGAGGCAAACGATTTGAACAAATCTGCCAATATTGATCTATTGAATAGCAGTGAAAATGACATGGAAGGGGCTGTGGTAATGTTCTTTTTTAAGTTATGTCTGCTGTATTGACTTATTTTTTTTATTTTAACAAATTTCAAAAATTTTATAAAACATATATGTGTATATATATATATATATATATATAAAGAAAGATTCTACGCTCAAATATGTTAACTCTTTATAAGGAAAAAAAGGTTTAATTATTAATTTTTATGTATTTTAAACCAAAGTTCAAAGCAGATGGTACTTAAGTACACTATTCAAAAAATTATCAATTCATATTTTCTTAATATAAATAAATAATTTTTCTTATGATATAGTTACAAATTTCAAACATATAGCATCATCATAAAAATTTCTTAATTATGTTCACTTGTTTAATTCATAATTGGTAAAATTTTGGCATAAAAATATTTATTTTTAATTTCATTCTTACCTTACCTCACCTTACTTTAATCTCTAACCTATAAAAAAGCATATTTCATAAATTTTTTAAATTTAGTTAGTAATTATTTTAACTATAAATACAATTATTGAATTTATATACTTTCAATTATCAATTGTTAATTAAAACATACAAAAAGATTTAAAGTTGCTTTTCATGACGTACGTGATTTTTTAATTATTTTAACAATTTTAATAAATAAGCCTAATTGATTTTCTACGGAAATTCTACGGAATACTAAAGAAAATTCATTACATTAAATTTTTTTAATTAAATGCTGATCTCCAATTGATATTCTTGAAAATTTTTTAATAAAGAGAAATAGTACAACAAATATATTCACTTATTTAACAAGCGATCATAATCTTACCAAAGATGGCAAAAGTATATTAAATAAATTAAAATAATGAGTAGTATTGATTAAGTCATTGTAATTTTTGTGATTAAAAACTAAAAATTTATATTTTTGCAGATAATTTATGATACGGAGACGCAGCAACAGCAAATAATAAAAGTAGTTACAAACTTGGATAAGAGCGACACATCAGATAAATCTTCTGATGACTTCGAAAATCTTATTACACTTCATGCATCGACTAGTGATGTTAAAACTGAAGTCCAAGAAGAAGAAATCAACAGTCCAAGCAATGTGGTATTACAAATTTTATTATATGTTTTTAAATATGATCAAAAAAATAAAAATTCCACACATATTTTATGAAAAAAGTGAATTTAATTATATAGCATAAATTAAAATTATGAAAAACATTTCCTTGTTTTTTATTATTGTTATAATGTGTACATTAATTTAGGATAATTCCAAGAATGATACAGCAGATAAACATGAAGAACCAGAAGTAGATTCTGATGACGATGAAACTATTGCAACATTTGTAACATCAACAGGCCAGCAGCTGGCATTGTATGCTGTTGAAGATTCAGATGAAATTTTTGCAGTAGCTTTGTATGATGAATCTGGTGAACCCCCAACTAATTTCCATTTTCTTTTGAAGTAAATATAAAATAAGATAATTTCAATACTTAAATTATATAAGGAAAAATTGATATCTGTATTATAATATTTTAGAGCGGATGTCGAAAGATTGATTGGGGAAGGTGCTGTCAAGACTGTGAAAAAACCAACTGCTCAGGCTAATAAAGAGGCAAAATCACAAATAAAAAAAGAGGAAATTATATTTGAAAAGATTCCAGATACTAAAGACATCAAACCTGTAATAGCAAATGAGATTCCCCCAAAAAAGGTGCCAGAAGTTAAACCACAAATTGTTGAAGTACCAAAAGTTCAAAAACCTCAAGAAACTAGAATTCAAAAACCCCAGGAACCTAGAGTTCAAAAAACCCAAGAACCTAGAATTCTAAAACTTCAAGAATCACGTATTCAAAAACTTCAAGAACCTCGTGTCCAAAAACTTCAAGAACCTCGAGTTCAAAAACTTCAAGAAACTCGAATACAAAAACCTCAAGAAACTCGAATTCAAAAACCTCAAGTTCAAAAAATAGAACAAAAAAGACCTGTTATAACTAAAACTACAAATCAACAAATCAATAGGAATATTAGTTACACTAAACAAACAACACCTATTAGACCAAAACCACCTGTAAAAGTAATTAATAGTGTTCCTGAAAAACGAGTTTTACCAAAAACAGAAACAAGCATAACATACGTCGTTACAAATGAAAATCAATCTTACATTATAGGTATGTATTAAAAATATCTGCAGTATAACTAGTTTTATTATAATATTTTTTAAATAGATTTCATAATATAATTCTAAAATGATTTGTAGATCAAATACAAGAAGAAATAGATAGTGATGCCGAAATACTTGAACAATCAACTGTGCAATATATTCTGTGTGATGGTGATCCCTCAGATACTGAATTAACGTTTGATGAACTTCAAGCATCACTGCAAAGTTTTAAAATGGGTAAACCTGCGCCTAATTTTTCTAAAACAAACAAACTTTCAGAGGCCACAAAAATAGAGAAGAAAGAAGTTATAACCAAATTTTCTCCAAGTTCAAAAAAATCTACGAATGTTGTTCCAATTCTTTCCCCAAAGAGAGAACCCACTACTATTTACCGAACTTACAAAAATCCCAAAAAAGCTCGGATGACTAACAACCTTCTTCAAGCACATAGGAAAATCAAAAAAGAAGTAGAAGATCCCTCTTACAATGACTTTTCAACTTTTGAAGATGGACATCATTCTGCAGATGAATCAAAGAATATGAATGCATCTAATAGTTCAAATACAGAAAATGTATCAAGTGCAGTGAAAGTGAAAAGATCGAGAAAACAGCAATTGACTGTAGTAAATCGTACAGACTCAGAAATTATTATTCAGCCAGCTTCGGTGTACTCTGAAGAAGAGGAAATTCCAATAATTGCTAAACGACGAGGAAGAAGAAAAAAGAAACTGCTTGCTGATCCTGATTATAACCCTCGAAAACCCCTTAAGAAGGGACCTAGAAGATCCATGAGGTCTGTTGAAGTGATTGACATAGATGTTGACGAAAATGATAGGTTAAGTACTGGAGAAATTGCACTTGATGGAAATAAAGGAAAAGGTTCAAGTGATAAGGAAAATGATGTTATTAGTGTTGGTGATTCTGACGAAGAGGATGAACGTCCTATAAAAAAAGTAAAAAAGCTTTCGAAACCAATGATGCAGTGCAGTCACTGCATGCGAAACTTCAGAAAGCGAAAGGTGCTAGAAAAACATGTTCAGGCTTGTCCTAAGTCTCCTTCAAATATTCAAAGAATGGAAGAGCAGAAAAAAAATAAAGATTCTGGTGAACCAAAGAAATTTAAGTGCAAGTCCTGTGACGATACTTTTGATGTTGCTGTGGCATTAGCAAGACACGTAAGAGTCGTACATTCGCCAAGGAAAAGAGGCAAACAAGCTAGAAACAATTGGATGAGGGATGATAGATCAGAAACAACTGAAATGGAGGATAGCATGGACGAAAGTTCGCCGGAACCTGAGCCTGGTCCAAGAAGAAGAGGCAGACCAAGAATCAAGCGAAGCATATCTAAAGAAAACAGGTCAGTTCTTGTTATTTTTTATACTTGTATGACTTTAACAAATAAAAAAGTAATATATCGATGATTTACAGCCCTACTTCTGACATTGAGTTGAAATTGGATAGTTCTGGGGAGCCGCCACCAGAGCCGAGGAAACGTGGTAGACCACCAAGTAAAAAGAATGTTCAAAAGGAAATGTTTTCTGATTTAGAAGATAAAAATACGAGTATGATAGAACCCATTTCTTCAGAACCTCGAAAAAGAGGAAGGCCAAGAAAAAGAAGTCCGTCGATAGACCGATCACTGGATCAATCAGACATGGATGATAAAAATGAAAACGCTATAGAATCTTTTATCCAGATACCAAAAAAACGCGGTAGACCGAGCAAAAAAAATGTGTCTCTTCAAGAAGAGAGATCAGCTACTCCAGATGCGGATGTGTATTCTGAGCCTAAAAAGAAAGGACGCCCGGTCAAACATGGCTTGTCAAAAGATGATTTTATTTTCAAAGATAGATCATCAAGTCCAGAAGTTGCAGAAAAACTTGAAAGTATAAAACAATCAAGATCAAAAGACGATTCATCAACTCCAGAGCCAGAGGAGAAAAAGAAAAGAGCTATAATGGATCCTCCAAAGAAACGAAAATTGAGTAAGGATGACTTTTTGATTTGCGAAAATGCAGAAATTATGAAGCCAGAAGTTACTATTGCAATAATAGAAAAACCTCCGATCGAAATCGTATCAAAAGAAGATGACATAAATAAAAAGGAAAACTCTGCAGAAGGCAATATAATATCAGCAACCGAAATAAAGATGGAACTTGAAGAATGTTTAGCAGAAAGTCGAAAAAGAAATAGATCTAGCAAGGATGATTCTTCAACGAATAGTGAAATAAAGAGTCAAAAACTCGATACAATTGAAAACTCAGAAGAGGATTTAAAAGAAAGTAAAACTTTTAAAAAAAAGAACTTCAGTAAAGTTCAGCCGTCAATATCAGAAGAATCTTCGCTTACGTCTCCAGTAGAATCTAATGAAAATAAAGATGTATCATCAACAAATGATAATCTTATCAATTCAGAACAAGAAAATAAAATCGAAAGCACGGAAGAGCAGAAAATTGAAGAAAGTGACTCTGCTGATGAAATTGAATTGAAGTTTTGCGAACCGGAGTCTTCCCAAGCAAGTAAATCACATGAAAACAAATCGACGGAAAACAATGTGTCTGAAATCGTGCAATTAAGTGTAGAAACTTCAAAAGAGGATGATCAGACGGTAACTTCAAATTCGCAAAATGAATCGATCGTTGAATCTTCAAAGGATGAGGATGAGCCGAGAACGTACAAGGACATGGAAGATAAAATAGAAAATTCTCCATTAACCACCCGAAGAACAGGAAGACTAAGCAAAGATGAATCTTCTAAAATAGAGTGCAAAGTTGAAAGTTCGGATGAACCTATTGTAGAAACTCGAAGAAAAAGCAGATTCAGTATAGACGAACCTTCAAAAGACAAAAGGTCAGCTACTCCTGATGCACAATGCAAAGTGGAAAGTTCAGAAGATTCACCATCAAAATCTAGAAAAAGAGGTCGACCAAGTAAATCTGATGACGAAAAAGTAACATCTCCAGGCCCAGAGAATAAAGCCGAAAGCTCAGAAGAATCTTTGGTGGAACCTCGAAAAAGAGGCAGACCCAGCAGGTTTGCAATTGAAGAGAAATCAGAGTGTTCTGCAACCGAAAACAAAGTTGAAAGCACAGAAGAATTTGCACCAGAACTTCGTAAAAGCGGAAGGCTAAACAAAACTATTGTCGAAAACAGTTCAGCTGCTCCTGCATCTGAAAACAAAGTTGAAAGCTCAGAAGATTCTTCAGCAGAAACCCGAAAAAGTGGCAGGTTGAATAAATCTACCGGCGAAGAAAAAGTATCTTCTGCTGTTCCGGAGAGTAAAGTTGAAAGTTCAGATGAATCTTCGATAGAGCCTCGAAGAAGGGGCAGAGCAGGTAAAGCTGCTGTAGAAGATAAACCAACTTCCCCCGAACAAGACAGCAAAGTAGAAAGCGGAGAGGAATCTACTGTAGAGCCTCGAAGAGGTAGATCAAACAAATTCGATAATAAAACAGCATCTGCAGCACTAGAAAACGTAGCTGAAAGCTCGGAGGAGTCATCGTCTGAGCCTCGTAAAAGAGGCAGATCCAGCAGAGTCAATATTGATGAAAAGTCAGCGTCTCCTGTCCCAGAAAATTCAGCTGAAAGTTCAGAGGAATTTTCGATGGAGCCTAGAAAAAGAGGCAGACCGAGTAGAGTCAATATTGATGACAAAATAGCATCTCCTGTACCAGAAAACTCAGCTGAAAGCTCAGAGGAATCTTCGATGGATCCTAGAAAAAGAGGTAAACTAACCAAAGATAAATCCTCGAATGACGACAAACCCGAAACTTCGGAAGCAGAGTCAAAAATAGAAAGTTCAACAGATGCTTCAGAATCTCGAAGAAGAGGTAGATCGAGCAAATCCAGTTCCGATGCGGAATCGAAAGTGGAGAGCTCGACGGAAGCTGTATCGGAGATTTCCAGGAGAAAGGTCAGGTCGGCTGAAGACGCACCCTCGGTAATCGTGGAAGAAGAAACAGATGACTCGCAAGATGCTTCGGTCGATTCAAAAGACAAGGTGAACATTCAAAAGAATTTGCCAGGTTCTAAACGTGCGTGGAAAGTGAAGAAATTAAATTGTGCAGACTGTGGCAAGTGGTTTTCTAGTGCGGCTGCACTGACCACTCACTGTCTACAGCACAGGACTAAAAAGAAATCTGGTACGTCATGAACCAGTTGATTTAACCTTTTATTGTGTAAAAGTATCTATAATAGTTGAACTTTTTTATTTAATATTAAGTATAATTGAATCATTCCACATTTTTTATTAATTAACGTTTTATTCCAATATTGATCACTGCGTACCATGATATATCTTGGCTCGTTCAAACTTATACGTCAAAAATAAATGATTATCTTAGGCGTTTAAGTATTAATGAATTATTTAGAGTATATTAATGATAAGCTGTTATAGAACCACTCGTTTTAAGTATATGTAGATGAAATCGATTCAGATGTATCATATTCTTGTATCGATTTTGTTTTGTACAGATTAGTCTAATAAGCACGATGAAGACTTTGCTTTAAGCGAGTTTCCAAACACTATAAGTATGTTACTTCCGTCAATTATTAACGCATGTAGTGGAGGAGGACTATCAATAGTGACATTCTAGATGTTTACTGGATTAACGAATAATCTATAAAACGTTAATACATTAAACAGATATTAAATAAGTATTATTATATTACTCAGCTTTGTTTTTAAATTTTATAAATAGTTTTTTTAGCACAAAATAGTAATACAAATAATAACAAAATAATTATAAATACAATTTTTATCAACTAGCTTAACATGTATGTTAAAAAAAATAAATCCGAAAAGAAAAAGTTTTAAATGAAAACAACATTTATTGATTCTCCTCCGTATTCCAAAATCTTACACTTTTTCGGTGATTACTAAAATAGCTACTTTTCTTTTTGTAGGCCAATTGTTCCACCGTTGTTTAACGTGCAAAAAGCTCATAGCTGTGGAGGCGTTTTCTAAGCACTTGGCGACGATACACGGAAAACCAACGACGTCAATGAAGAAGGGTAGCGTTTTGCTCCCATTAAAGAGTCGAGCGCAAGTAGCAAAACCAGTGACAAAGGAGCAAAACGTACGGTCGCTACGTTCGTCGAATCAATAATTGTAATTGAAAACACTTTTTAAATGTTAAATGAAAAATGGCTTATCGAAAATAGTCGGAAGGGAGTATCGGTAATCAAGTATAGGTGCCTTTGATACCTTTAATTAACAATTTAAGGTAGAATCTGTGCATCAAATTTTTACTTGTATTAAATTACTCGTCGTAGCACGTGTCAAAATGACTTTATTCGTTATTTAGAAATAAGCAAATGCGGTTTCGAAGGTGTTGATTACGTTATTGTAAAGATTTCATACGGATTATAATTTGTTATTCAAACTGGAAACATTTACACTTTACCATAGCTTTTTAAGAACTTTTTGTTCCTTAATTTTATGAATATTTTTAGAGTACAATATTTTGCTGATACTCCCTCTTTTATTTAAAAAAAGATTTTCGCTATTTTCTTATTAGTTTTCATGTTAAAACTGCTTTACGTTTTGTAAAAGAAATATTTTTGTTTTGAGTACATATAATGTGCGTCGAAGTTCATTCGACAAAGAATTTTTTTAATACTTATGAATCATTGGTCAGTTATATTGTAATTGAAAATTGTAAATCAATCCAGAAAATGAGAAATATTATTTCTAACTTAAAAAGCGCACATGTTAAATATTTGTGCGTAAAATCGACATTGAAAAATGAATAAATTGAACTCTTACTTGGACTTGGACTTGTATTGGCTACATATTTCTTGTAAGTTAAGGGATTTGAATAATCAAAATAATGTTTGAAATTTTAGTACCTTATAGAAAAAATCAATTGTTAAATTAGAAACTGAAAACAAAATTAACAAAATATAATTTAAACTTTCAAGAGAATGGTTATTTTACTCGTTGATAATTCAAATCCATTGTACAGTCAATGAAACTATAAGCTTTTAAGGACTAATTAAGCTTGAAACTGTTATGCCACTTTACTACAAAGCAGTTTCTGTGAAAACATACTCGAAGTTTTATTATGGTTAACAGAAAAAGACCAAAACATTTTTCATTGAAAAATTGCACAAGTTAATTTGTACAACTTGAGTTAATCGATAAGCCAACGGTATTGCTTACGAAGCAAACTAAAAAAATCTAAGTAAGTAAATAACACTGTAAATAAACATTATGCGAAATAATCATATTATAAGACTTAGATAACAGCGAAGAAGCTGTAACTATATGACTTAAGGTATGTGTAATTTTTGGACATAAGATGTGATGTTACGTGGGTAAAACATAATACATATACAAATTGATAAGTTAGATCATATAATCTTAAAAACCAACGTAGATGTCGATGTGGAGAAAATTTTAAGAGCGTAAGGAGACTCACATTTACATTGTAAATGGTGCTCTTATTTTGATACAGCCTTATGTATATATTCGACAAAAATTATCTATCAATAAATAAAGGAATTACGTAAATAAGTCTTATTAAACAACACAAACCTGTTGTTAAAATGTTGGTGTACTTATCTATATTTTACCTTTGCCTCACAACAGCGTCTTTTTTTTAAACTTGTTTGACAAGAAGAGATTGTATTTTTTGTATATTTTTATTCAAATTTTACTAGAATGCATATCCAGTGCTGCGTTTCAACAAGAAACCAGCGAATTTGTACATTCAACATAATAATCATAACAGACTCGTTTTGAATGCATGTTATAAGCAAAAGCAGGAAATCGTTTCTCGTGGCTTTATTTATTATTTATTTTTTATCACTTACTATACTAGACGAGCAGCCTATTTTATAGTAGGAGCTATGTATCAACTAAATAAATTCAAACTGATAAATAACCAGAATCTTTTATTTAATCCGACCAGCGAATTCATCTCATCTCGCGTTAATCTAAGTAAGAGAATCGCCCTCCGAAATAATAAAAGAAGTGAGTCTTCACACGGAATTTCCGAAATTGCCGCATCGGCGTCTCTTCCTCCTTTGTTATCTTTGCGCGGGGCTTTGGAACATTAGCGCCCGCAGTTACAATACTTCGCGCGCGGCCAAGTGACCTGAATACTTGCTGCTGAGCACTGGAGCTTCGTCGTTGATTGAACTTTTCGCGTCTGCGATTGCGTTTCACGTGTTTCGCGCGGCCTTTTGTTTTCGCGGCATCGCTGATTGTAAACTTTCTTGCAAAAGCTCGTAAATTGTTTGTTTTTAAGAGTGAGGATATGAAGTTTTGAATTTTTTTTAACGAGTAAATTTAACTTTGTTAAGTAAATAAAAGGAAAGTTGTACTTCCTAAAATTAATTTTATTAATAATATAATATCTATATACATATATAAAACTGCTGGACTTAGACTTGAATTTTTATGATATGTATTATTCTCACTCCTATATTATATATACTCTTATGTTATGTAGGGGTGAGAAAAGATTTTTGAAAGTTATGATAAAAGTTGAATGAAAGTATCCAATAAAAGTGTCTAAATATACAAGGGACGAAAAAGGATAAAATGCATTTTTACCAAATCTTACATACCTTTAATGTGTCGTGAGTTCACGGGCCAGAAGCTGCTAATATTTTTAATAAATTTATATAATAAATATATAAATATTTACATGTATAATTTATTATTATGATAATATATTTTAAAGGACTCACGAGAAACGTAGAAATTTTATCTTGGCGGTATGTTATACTTTGGTTATTCCAACACTCGAGCACACTCTTACCCAAGGCATCTTGCTAAGATGGACAGTTTTTCAAGGAAAACAAATAAATAATTTATCTTTTTTGATCAACTAAGAAAAAAGCATACGGAGAAAGATTAACCTTGGCCCATTATTTTTCACTGCACCGACACTTTCTGCTTATTTGCTGCTGTTAAGCAGTTCTTAATGTACGCTAATTGGGAAAAAGTGCGCAAATAAATCGTAAAACAGAGTGACATGTAGTTAGAGTAGGAAGTACTTAAACAAAAGCCGAAGTTCTTAAAATTAAATACGTGTAGCTCGAAACAGTTACGTGAACTACATTAGCATTAAAACATATTGCATGCTATTCAAAGCAACGGAACCGAAGTGGTCTATTGAAATCTTTTAAAAATGCAGCCAAAGTATTAGCGAGGGCTGAATTATCATCACGATACTGAGAAACAACTTATTATGTTGTAAAATATTTGCTCCATAATTGTAGAGAATTCAAACTGAGTTACCGCGACACTGTTCAATAGGAGAGGTGGATTGGTCCAGACATCGCTGCCTTATAATTGTATCAAATCATATTAATAGTTATTTTTTAATTAAAATTTTTTACTCAAACACAAAATTAGTGTACTGCGTGAATCTGCTGAGAAAAAGAACTACTCTGATTGAATAAAAAGAGCATCGCGTGAACTTGATAATTATTTGTTGTACCTAAATAAATGAAGCTGCGCAGGGCTTAGCCGGTGAGCACCGTCCCATCGCTTATCATCGCTTCGCCTCCCGAAACTCTCTCCATCCTCTTTAGCGGGACACGCGACGTCCCTTCCACCTTGTGCAGGCGCACGTGCCGTGCACTCGCCCCTCGCCACGAGGTGCTGCCACCTACTCCTCCGGCTCCCAGCTCTCTCTCCCAGCATCACCGCTGCAGTCAGTCGCTCGCAGCCACTCGAGCGCTCGAGGTCGCGTGCCGGTATTGCCTGCTTCCTTCTACACGAGTGTGCGCCGAGGTGTGAGCCAGCCAGAAAGGACAGCTCGCAAAGTCGAATATTCAAAGTGGGTCAGTGTCCTCGTAAAGCACGGCAGCGGAGCGCGAAAGTGGTGCCCGCCATGAGGCGCGCGGACGACACCTAGTGTGAGTGCGCATCCGAGGACGCGAGAGAGAGGAAGAGAGAGCGAGAGGAAGAGAGAGAGAGAGAGAGAGCCGAGCTAATGACTAACGTCAACAGGATCAGGGTGGTCGTCCTCGGCGGCCCCAGAGTCGGCAAGTCAGGTTGGTGTCCGTCCCTCTCTCGGCTAAGCGCTTAATTGGGCTAATTAAGCTGGTGACGGGGCTGAGGGGATGAGCCTGCCGGCGCGAGGCTATTTATTGGGCACTTGTTGAGCCGCGCAATTTCGCCGGGCGGCGATTTATTTCGAAGGTAATTGCCGGTGCCTTACTCCGGGCCCGTCGTTATTGTCGCGCGGATGAGTTACGCCGGGAGATTACTTCGGGATTTTATTTTAATAACCCCCGCTTGGACAAAATCGAATTTGAGTCGTTGCGAGCTTATAATACTGCAATACTGCCTGACAACCCGCCGAAATAAAGTTCCGATCAATCTCGAATCAGTACTTTAGTAAGTTATTCGGGATTTGAATAACCCATAACCTGATTGGTCATTAAAATTTATTGAGTGAATGACAAGTTACTGTTTTATTCTCTTACTTCCTTAAAATATATCCGAGTATCAATAAAGAAAGTCGCTCTTGCAAAACGCAAATCCAAGACTCAATAAAAGCCAGTCAAGCATTCTCGACAAGACTCGAAATCTTTGTTATCACGACAAAAACACAGCAAGCACCAATGCATCAACCGGCGGCCGTGAGACATTACTCAACGCGCCTCGTAAGCTCATGTCAGCGCTCTCGGAGATTTCGGCAAATCGCAGCCGTCATTGTTCGACAGCTTTTCTTCGCTTTGTTTTCTCACAGCCGAGGCAGTCAGGTTTCTATTTGCGGCGCTGCTTAAAGCACTCCCGCGGCTTAATTGGGTCAATTAAGGAGATCGAGTCACCTATGCGGAAAAAAGTCATCGCTCGGTTACACTATTCGACAATTACTTCACAGCCGCGACAAAGGCCCCTAGGCCGTAGTTTCTTTATCTGGAGATCCGTTAATTAGCGCGTTACTCAATCGAAGTAAAGCATAGAGCTTATTAATTATCCATAGGAATCGGCGACTTTCGACAGAAGATAAATGACAGAGTCGGCCCGCTATTAACCGTAATTATTTATCGATTACTTGGGTGTCCTTTTTTGCTGAAAAAAAAAAAAATAGTTTATCGTACGGCAAACCTACTTAGATATATAAATTACAAGACGAGTTGACCTGCCAATACTTACTTCCTGCACTGGTAATGCGGCCTAAGCCTGCACGTGTCGACAGATCGGTTTTCACTTTTCACCTTTACGAGGCAGAATTATTTTCCGATTTCTTGTTGACATTTTAAATTGCCGAGATAAGCGCCGCATTCCGGCTGATTTTTTCCGCGGAACCGATCTAATATATCACTTTTTATTGCGCTTTCCTCGTTACAATGTTTATACTGGCATAAATAATACGAGCGATATTCGAGTTTCGGTTTCTCTGGCAAATTTTGATGCTTCTTGAGAGTGAGATTCTTCGAGTGCTGTATGGAGTATTGAGAATTAAAAATAGATTTTTCCCCACTTACAAATGGTAATCTTACTAGAAATTTTCTTTCGTATTTCAATGAAAAGAATTTGTTCGAACAAATTCTTTTCATTATTTTATTCAACTCAGAGGTAGTTTCGGAAAATTTGTATTTTCTTTAAATTCCACATTTCGAACCATTAAACTACGGCCTAATTAACTATAAAAATCTCATAAAAAAATAAACGATCCTTTACGGGTTTGATTAGTGAATAATAAAAAGTGAAAATTCGTTAGACTTTTAAAACTCTTTAAAAGCGTGAGAAAAACCGATTGTGTGAATCGAGAAGCTAAATCCGGATGCCGTAGTTGGATATCCATATGCGAAATGGACGTTTATGGCTTCGCCGTTAGAGAAACATTACGCTATAAAAATTTAGTTAATTTTTTGTGCCAAAAACATACTTCTCTCAATTAATCATTAGAATGCATATTTACGTGTCATTTTGCACTAAAAATTTAAACATCAAAATGCAAGAAAATAAAGTAAACCGTAAAATTCGTCACTCTGCAGTTGATTGTAATTCCACCATTATTTTCAAATCAATAAAATTCAACTTTAATGTGCGGTAAATCAAGTGAATATTAGTACATATATCAATCACAATTATTTTCTTTTTTACACCATCGATTAATTTACAAGCATTATATTTAAAATTTTTATTATTATGCATTATAGAACCTTATAATCTCAGGTCAAAATGCATAAATAAGTGATCAGATAACTAATTTATATTAGTCGAAAACTTTTCAGAGTGGCAAATATTCCAAAAAACATTTGCCAGTTCATTTTTTGAGTAGAAAAGTAATATTATTAAAACTGTTGAAACATTAAAATAAAAACATTTTAAAATGACTAAATGTTTTCTTATACAATTTAAAAAAAACAATTTTTAAAGCATTTGTCGAATAGCTTCAAAATCAGCTTCCGCTCTAAAAATAATTTAATTTAGGCGTTATCCCTCGAATTTTAAAGCGCACTATCAGAAAAACTAATCTCCCGCAGCTACAGCTATTTCAGCAGTTAAAAGAGACGCGTGTGCCTGTCGGCCCGGGCCGTAAGGAATCCGTAAAAGCGTCCATATGAAACCTCTTGCGACTGCGTCGAGTATCGCTTTACGGCGCGGCCAAGAGCGAATATAAAAAAGGGCTCCCAGAGATATCTCAATCTCCGTCGGCGGCGCGAAAAAAATAAGCCCGTTCGGCTAATTGAGCGGAATTAACGAGTTTTCACGTCGAGGACGAGATTCGGCTGGGAATTTCGGGAGCGCTCTCGCGAGCCTGTTATTTACGGGGAAATTAGACGGCTTTTTGGCGCCTCCTTTTTTTCAAGGGCTTGGAGGTGTGTCCGAGAAGTATGTCAAAATTAGCCTGAAATTTTAATGCTAAAACTTGAGCTTGTTATAATAACAAGCTCGCGAAGAGGCTGTTGGACTAATTTAGATTTCTTTTTAGAAGCCGCAACCAATTCATCTGAATAAAGTGCAGGCTAAGTAATAAATAAAAAATGAATTAAGCCTGGCAACGAAAGCGACGAATTGGTAGAATCGGTCTCGAACGCGGCGCGAGCTAGCCGAAGCTCGAAAAGAAGCTCGAAGCGCGTACGTAGAGAGGCATTCCTCTCTCAGTCCCGGGCTCGCCGGCGCGTCGAAGAAAGTGAAAGGGTTCGGCGGCTTTGGCACGCGAGCCTCCGCGGAGAAAAAGGCGCGTGCGCGCGTTGAGCCTTTTTTACGACGGCGACCAATAAGGCGAAAAGCCGCCTTAAACGGTAGCATCCCATTCATTCATTCGTCGGAGCGGAGATGCGCCGGCCCCGATTATAACGAGATTCCGCGCGTGCGCCGCTTCCCTTTTTTACGGGAGATGTTGTTAGGCGCCCGGAGGTGCGCTGGGAATTTCAGGGGGATGCGCCGAGTGACGGCTATTGGCGGCAACGATTTCTTCATGAGGCTGGGCAAAAAGCCAATTTATTTCTGCACTAAGCTAATTTCCTTTTATTTTTCGAAAGGAATTTATCCGTCATTCGGTATTATCCTAGAGATTTTTTGCACGTTTCGAGCAAAAAGTTGAGCTTAAAATTTCATATGAAAACAGCTTTAAATAAATTTCCCCTCTTTTTACAAATCGTGATTTACTCGCAAGGCTGGTTCAACGATTTTTCGAACGCGGACCATCGAACCTTTAGACACGAAATCGAATTTCCTCCCTAGGCGCAGCCTAAATAAACAGAGCGCGCTGGAAATAGCGTAAGTCGAGCCGAGTGGCGGCGGTTGCGCAACGCGCCGATAATCCTCGATGCAAATTACCTGGAAAATTGGCCAACGACCCGTAAGTCGAGCCGAATCCTCCCGCGAGCTCTCGGTTACCGATCGAGATGACGTTTCACCTGCGGTGCCCCGAGATTAGGAAACGATTGGGTAATGCATTTCCCGCTGATTGACACGTTCGCGTTGCGTCGGATATTTATTGTTAGCTCATAAAAAATCCGAATAATTCCAGCTCCTTTATTAAAAAGCACAATTACTTGGCACGGCAATCTGTAAATCAAGCACCGGGGCACTTTCGGGAGGCGCCTTGCTAGACGTCGCGGTCCATTTATCTGCGTTAAGGCAATTGCAAGCCTCCGTCAATCTTCGCTTCATAAATTCATTTGCGAGCCTCGCAAGGAAAGCCTCGACGCTCGATGATGCTATTTATGTGGCGGACGATCGCCCGGATTGTTTCGTGCACTTGTAATACGTTCCTTTAGAATTTATTTTCTCGATAGACAGAGCAGCAGTTGCTTTTTAATTAAAACAAACAAGAAGCGGCAAATATTTTTTCGAATTTTGGTATTTTACACTTTAAAAGGTTTTATTTCTAAATATTACTATGCATTGTTATTTGACGCAAGTAAAAGCCTTGAGTAAAAATTAGCCAGTGCACGAAAATGACGTTAAGGACTGGCCGCAACGATCTGCCAAGGTTTCCATCAGGGCTAAGCCTGATAATTCTCAAAATGTTTAATCAATATTTACCTTAAAATTTTACATCGTATAACAAAATCTCGAATTGACGCGAAAGGTGTGCTCGGGCATTTCGAGTATATTACCCAAAAATAAGCGTTCCAAAATAGAATTTTCGTACACAATTGTTATCCCGGACGCTAAAAGACGTTTATTTCTGCGCGCAACCAAAATACGTTCGATCTGCTCTTGAGAGCGAAATTTCAAAGTTTCGGAAGAACTGAACGGAGCATCACCTTGGAAAGCTCTTCCGCTCGCGTGACTGGTCAGAGGCTCTTAAAAAGAAAATGCTTTTCGTTACTTTCTTAGAAAATAACGAGGCGTGTAATTTGAAACAATTTCTAATTTTGATTTAGAGTATTAGCGCTACTTTGCAACTTATTTTATTTTAATTCCAATTACAAAGGAGCGTAAGGCAAGAAATATTCTGATTTATAGCTCGATTAAAATGTTATTAGTTGCGTTAGTGAATCCTATAAATCAAAGCTAATTGCCGGCTCAGCTCTACTTAAAAACTGCATCGCGGATGCAGAAAAATCATTGGAACTTTGATTTATCATAAGCTCCAGTGCAAATTGATTGCAATTGACAATTTTACCTTGAGATAATGATGTAATTAGAGTTGCTTTGATATCAGCAGAAATCGCCCTCACCGGCAATAGCGCCTCGAAAAAGCCAGCATCGACTGTAAAAAGAGCTCTAGCACACCTGTTGTCCATGTAGGACCGGAGGCCGATTTGTCCGAGCGGGCCAAGTCGGACCCTGTCGACTAATGGCGCAGCGACGTCTGACAAATTCGCTTTGGAAAGTCAAGGCGATCCATTCTTTTTGGAGGCCGGAGTGTGCGGGGCTTGATTAATTTTCGGGGACCTCGAGCGGCAGTTGTTATCGTTGAGAGGCTCTGGTGATAAAAGCGCTCCGCCGAGTAATTGATTCAAGTTCGCGAGCGTTGTTTCGAGGCTCTTGATTAATTATCGAGGTGGGAGAGTATGTGCTTTTATCGCAGAATTAATTTGATGACTCTATTCTGGAATTTCCTAATAGGAGATTATATTTTACTTTAACGTAAAGCATGTGCTGGAATGCTGCGTTAAAGCTAATAAGTAATGAAACGGTATGAGTGTACCGTCGATAGAATATGTAGAATGAAATGTTGGAAATTTTGATAAATTTCTATATAAATTGTTAGATCGATTATTTATAAATAAAAAAATTTCAATTTCAAGAGACGACTTATGTAACTAGTGAACTATCTTTTTTAAAATTCATTCCAAATTTATACTCTAGTAAATAGGCATCTTAGCGGCCGATATCCATATTGCATATCCAAACAAAGATTGTCAACCGTTCTAAAGGACAAATCGGCTCTTACGTATTTAAAGTGCATCCGCTCCGGCGAACAGTAGCCTTAAAAGGCTGAAATAAAGCAAAACAATCTCCTATTCAAAAGTCCCGTCTGCAGCGAACTGATGCATCTGCGCGTCGCAGACCTACATCTTTAATCTCTCAATCCTTAAAAATGCCCATAATACCGTCGGACAAAAACGTCAACAGCTCGGACTAATTCCTCGAAAAAAGGCTAAGTATCAATCTCGCGGCGACTAGTCGGTATCGGTTTCTTGCTCGGTCGAGCCGCTCGCTCGCATCCCCTTTTAAAGCTTGGCTCGTACCACCAACGACGTCGCCTCGGCGCAAAAAGTTCGCGGCTCTTAATTGCGCGCGAGCAGCAGAGAGAGGGACGTTATAATTGAAAAGCGGTGAGTCGCTCGATAGGCTCGCGAAAAATGCGCGATTAACTAGGCTTCGACGGGATGACACATTGCACGGCCGACGAGCGTTTTTCTGGGGAAATTGTGTACCGTTAATGTGGGAAAGAGAAGACTCCTCAACGACTGACTCGAGTTTGTGTTACTATGTATAGTCGAAGAAGTAAATGAGTCATGTTAATTTAAAAAAATGTTAAATTTAATATTTTTCTAAACGATTTAGTCGAGATTTGAATGAAGAGAAGATTTCAGTTAGATGCTATCCGTGCCGAATCTGAGGTACTGCGTTCTGCCTACTCCCCAATAAGCGAAATCCTATCAATTTCGCAAGCAACTCTACCGTCCGAATTTTTGCTCCCGCTCGGGTTTCTCCTCCCCAGTCCCCGGCGACGTCCTTGCATTGAGAGCGCAAGCCTACGCGTCGGCCGGCGAGCAAACAATGATAATCGATGCGTTCCGAGTCCATCGACTCCGGCGCGTGCCTTCATAAATCCATCGAAAATAAGCGGACAATGGCGCGCGCGCGCCATCTCGCTCGATCGTATATCTCGGCCCGGATTGGAGCGCGGATATTCGCCGGACAGCTGCGGTTATGGGTTTAGTGCTCTCTCGCTCGAGGCCTATTGTTGCCGCTGCTCAGTTGCTGCCGGACGACTGTCAGGTTCGGCGGATCGCTCGCCGTTGCGTTTTAATTCGGCCGGGGGTTTCGAGATCGACAAGCGCGACCCTTCCTCCTTGTGGCGGCTTATGCAAGTGCTCTTTCCCGCGATCATTTCTTTATTTCCTGCTGAAAGCGATGCGCTTTAATTGGCCAATGGTAAATAACTTTACTGTTTACTGTTTTGATAATGCGAAACGATTTTTAAATAGCACCTTTGACTAATATCAGAAAACTAAATAAAACTAGCTTTAGCTATATGATAAAAAGATTATTTAAGCGATAAGCAATTACAGTTTTTTCCATATATAAAATAACGAAAGAAGCTTACACTTGGCGACAGAAGCAGAAAGGCTCGTGGCAAAAGCGTACGAATTACCATTTGAGCAATATCGGTCGACTGCACCTTACGAGTCTTTGCGAATCGATATCGCCTAGAAAACAATAAACAATATAATCCAGTGTGCCGCAAGAGTCGAGTGCGCGAACAAAGGCCCGATAAATTCGCAAGTGTGCACCGCGGCGACAAGTTTCATACGCGTGATTTATGCCCGAGCACGAGTGCTTTTTTCACCCTTTCGGGACTGGAGATTGGGATTTATTGATTGCCCGACAGGTTCGGATCGTTTGGCCCGTAAGAAATGGGCTCCGGGAGAGCTGGAAATCGATTTATGCCTCTTTACGCTTTTTCTATTGACCAAGTCAAGTTTTGGACGTTAAACTGTTTAAAAAAGGCAAAGTTGAAAAAATTGAAATTCAATGTGAAACATTGAAATTTACTTTAGGAAAGCGAAGAAAAATTTAATCACGCAGCATAAAAAGCTTGCGAACGTTAGCCTGCGAAACGCTCGTTTGTCTCGGTAAAAGATGCTAAAACGGATACTCTCCCGCGTTTACAAGGCATCAAAGCTCCCTCGAATAATTCACCTCGTAAAGCTCTCGAGCGCGCGAACTGAAAATCGACGAGAAAGGGCTTATCTGCGCTCGGCTAACGAGCGCTAAGCCGCGCGGATTTACGCCCATCCTCGCGATAGCGGCGGAAAAAAGCGCCGGGCGAACGTGTGAAAACGCAATTTTTCGCATATTTTCCGGCGCTATCGCGGCCTCTCCTGCCGCCTGGTAAGGCCGCCGGCAGCGCGCGCCGCTCGGGAGAGAGGCGTGGATCTGTAAGAAAACCGGCTAGCCGCACCGCCGAACAATCGGCTTCGTATCGAGAGTCGAGTTAAATTGGCATTTTCCTCGAGCGGCGAGAATATGCGCCTACATGGACTGTTCCACCGTCGATGTAGATTCGTGACGTTGGATTGTGTAATAACGAGGAAGCGGCTGCTCGGTTTATCGTGTTTGATGTAACTGTCTCTTTCGGCTGCCGGGGAGATTCATACTTGATTTAAGGACGTTTCTACGATCTTTCTAAAAATTAAATAGGTTCTTCTTTATTGTGCTAAAAAATCGTTTATTTTCAAAGAAATGGAATCAAGAAGAAAAAGATTTAACATGCATTCTTATTATGGAAATTCAACCTTAAAAAAATACTTTCTAAATGTTTATTAATAAATTAAAATAATAGTATTTATAAATTAAAGTTTCTTGATTGTCTCAGAAGAAGCCGGTTGATATGGACCACTAATTTACAAGAAAACACGCGAAAACGTAAACAAATCGTCGAGCTTTTAGACTGCGGGTAAGCGGAGAGCCCCGAGCGAAGAGAAGGATCGTCTCTTACCTCGCCTCGCAAGCAAAATATAAAATTGAAAGCTATAATTCAGGTTTAGAGCAATAAAAATTTTACAACATTTTAGAATTACTCATTGCTCTTTTCTTAGAACAATAACATATTTCAAAATAAATCAGGAAAGCCAATTTATTTAAAATTTTAAACTCATTGGTTTCATAATTATTAAATGTTTGTTACAAACTAAAAAATTCATATTCTCAGCACTCAGAGCTCATTAGACTCAAAACAGTTTTACTTTCCTCGCGCTTAACGCAAACACTCGGCTCGGGATTGTTCGTGTGGCCGCGCGTGGGTGTGCCCGCTTTTTTCCCAACCCGGAGCCAGGGATATATTGGTGGATGAAGATTATTGGCGAAAAGACGCTCGCGTCAAATTCTACGTCGATGCTCGTGCATTTTACGCGCCGATTTAATCGGCGAGCGATCCGATCTTTTGCGGGAGATATAGTTTTAATCGCTCCTTTGGTGACTTTGTTTTCTCGGGGGAAAGATTTGAAGATGAGAGAATTTCATCATCTTTCAGTATAAAAAAATGGTTTTCCGCTAGTAGTATTTTTCATTGGTCGTTACAAGCCAACAAGTTTAAAAGGATTTTAGTAATGTTTCGGACTTTTATTGTGAATTTGGAACAAATTCCTAATTTCTTCGCGTAATAAAAGACTTTTATGCTTTCCAATTACTTCGTATAGATGAAGTAAAATTTTAATAAGTGGGCTAATTAATAAACAGTATATTGCTGTTTTTGCTTTTACTCTTTATTCTCCAAACCTGTTTGTTAATAGCACGTAAAAGTATTTCTGCGAAAAAAAGATATTGCAGATAAATTAAAGATTTTTTCTTGCATAGAATTTTATTTGTATAGTATAAACCATTGATTAACAAATTCACACGCTAATGCAAGATTTTCTTTATACTTTTCATCCATAAATTACTAAGCTTTCAAGTTTTTCAAGAAAAATACCGTGTATTATAAATTTTCAAGCAATATTAACATTAAAAAATGTCTGCCCCCTGAGAAAATTGATTTTTCACTCCGAGTGTTTAAGCAATTCCATTTTGCAAGTTGTAAATTTCCCTTACTTTCATTAATTTTCTAAATGCCGAATTTCATCATATTTATTGCCCCATCCGATCATATAAATCCCCAGCAACTTTTACACGCGATCCAGCTTTTCATCCTTAGAAAAGACAGGTCCGACAAGCCGCGATCATTTTGTCACAAAGCTGACCGGCGGAAAAGTGAAACCGCAAGAGGCGCTCATATCCGAAAACCATTAGCACCTATCGATCAGTACTTTCCCATAGACAGACGTCCCGTAAAAAGAGCAGAGGAATACCAACATACACGCATCCTTTCACCGGCGGCTGACTCTCTCGGCGCCTCGGCGCGCGTTTTCAATTATTGAATTACGGACCGTTGGCACTTTTGTTTCATGAAAAAGGAGGAAAGAGCGTCGGCTCGGCTGGCCCGGGAAGAAAAGACTGAAAAGAGTGACGCCTGAGGTTAGCCTTATTAACCTAACCTACATTATCGCGTCGGTATCGTCTCTCTCACTCCGGCTCGTCTTTCATCCGCGTCGTTGGTTCAATTTATTGCGTGCGCGCGAGCGTACTTTCGATGTTGAGCTGTCGGCTTTTTTACCTGGAGCTTGCGGAAAAGAGGAAAGTCGAGGTGTGCTTGATTGCCACTTTGCATTGTGTCCGATAGCGTAATTCAATGATTTATTGAATTTTTGAAAATTTTTCCCTTAGTCGGCAGCGTTCGATAGCTGCATCTTAGGCGTTATTTATTCGATTTTAAAAGGGACTAAATATTTCACTCTTCTCACTCTTTGCTGTTCAAAACATTTTAATGTAGGAGATTAAAGCCATAAATCTTGGTGATTTTCAAAGGCAAATTAATCGGCAATTAATCTGGCAAATAGAAAACAGTCTTTTGACTATCGTCTTACTTCGTTTGACCTGCCATTATTTTAAAAACACTTTCTTGCTTGCTTAAGTAAACATTTTTCTAAATTGTTTGTGAATTTGAATCTCAGTGAAGAAGCTATTCGAGCAGACACCTCACCTTGCACAAGTCAAACAAATCCTTACCAAAACTAACAAGCATCCTATTGTAACAGCAGAGCACTTTATCCCTCCTGAGAAATTGGCCCTCGGCTTCGAAAACCAGCCGAGGATAAGCAGCCCGAAATTACATAGTCCTGCCAAATCGCGCATCCCAAAGCAGCCCTTCCGCGAAGCGCAGCGCACGTCGGCCGCCGCGTCCTTCCAGATTCCGAACTAAAAATACACGGCTGCGAGACGAAGGCTGTCGACGAGCGCGCAAAAAAGAAGAGAGAGAGAGAGAGAGAGAAGCGCGAGGCCTGCAATTTCGCCGCGTCGATTCGTGTAATTGCAGGCCAGTAACGAGCTCGCACCTCCTCGCAAAACGCATCTCCCGATCGCGTCCGCCTTTTTTTCCGGGCTCGCCGATTTTTCTCCGCATTGTTATTGAATTACTCGATCGCACGGCCGATATTTCTATTAGGGACTTCCTTTGCTTCGTTTTCGCGGCGCTGCAATTTCACGGCTAATTTGAGGGACGGAAAAATCGAAAAGATGCGAGCTTACTTTCCGAAAGCGTTCGCCGAATCAAAAATTGCATCGATTAAGATCAACGTTATAAAAGGCAGAATATCATCCTACTTTTTTCCCCTTACAAGAATAGAATTACGTGGGTTTAGAAAAAGTTTGATTGGACATTTTCTCGCATTTTACAATGAATTTTTTTATATTTTCTGCAAATTATGATAATCCCTTTAATCCTAAGAAATAAGTTAACGCTTGGTAGTCTAATGGGATTATATTAGTAAGCAACTCTATTCCCAGATTTGTAAACTGTAATTACATATGGTGTTTTCCGGATGATTGAGTATATCGACCACCAAGCCAACGTCTCTATCAAGAATTTTCGACCGGCTCTTACTCGAGGTGCATAATTTCACGGGTAATCTAAGGAAAGCAGAGCGAAGCAGAGATTGCAAAAGTCGCGAGTTACTTGTCCGTTCATTGAAATATTAATGCACAAAGAAGTTTTGTAACTCGCGGCAAGAAGTTGTATAAATAATTAGATTAATAAATTAGGCACGGCGGTACACACTGCATAATCAATACAGGCGCGTCGACTTTTTTGCAATACCCCTCCTTATTTGCTTTACTTTAGCCAAGTTTTCGAAAAACTCAGCGGCACAAAATATATAATTACATAACCGCAAAGATACTCGTGCATATAAAAGAGACTCGAAAAATATCAGCCCGCAGTAATGAATGTACAGGTTAAGCTCATTATAAGTAAACATATAAATTTATGATCATTCGTTATTTCTATTCAAATTCCCTTTGGCGAGAATATGGACTATAATTCAAAGGCCATATTGGTACCTCGGAAAAAAGACAAATGATTTATAATTCCGAGATTCGAAAGCTCATAATTCCTCGAGATTCATAGTCTCGATAATCGAGAATAAATAAATAGTTTTCAAAACGTCTCAGTTATTAGCCTTGGAAGAATGCAAATTCGCCTCGACTTGGACGAAAAGCCGATCCACATTTTACTAATGGCGTTACACTTTTGCCAACGAACTCGTACTCGAAATCGGCGAGCTGCAAATCTATCAATTCGGAGAAAGCGCGATTAGCTTTAAATTCGATTCTAAATAGCTCATTAAATTTTGAAATTCCTCGCAGCTAAGACAAGCGGAGTCGTGGCCAGCTAATTCCACGAGCGATCAATCAGCGATGCGCGTTTTAATAAAGTCCGCCTTTTTCCGCCGCGCAAATTATCTTCTCGCGGCGGGTCCGAAAATCGCGCGGGAAATTGATTTCACCGCGCGTATCGTGACGCGAAAGACAAATTAGCCGGGCGAGAGCGCGCATAAATTAGCAACGGTACTCCGCCAAGCGCCGAGACTGTTTGCTTTGCGCGAAATAATGAGTGATTCGCGAAATGTAGGTTGCGCCGCCTCGAAATTTTCACCTATTAAAGGAGCTTTTTTCCCGAGCGAGATCGAAAGTTTTTTGAACGACGGCGTTCCTAGCTTTTGGCGCCATCGCTTCCAAAAATAGAGGAAAAATAGAGGCCTTCCAGCCGATCGAGAGTTTTAATGAATTCGTTTACATATTCGCGGCTGGCTTTTTTATTTTCGCTGCTTTTAAGTAATCTACTGAAAAGCTAATATATTTTGAAAGTTTATTGGCGCCTTTAAGCCGCTGATAATAAAAATAGTGAAATATTTTGTGAAAGTGCAATGAAGTAATATAAACGTGTTTTTTGCTCGCGCAGAAAATCACTTTGGCTTACACGGTGTGTATTCCAGTGGAAAACACATTTCCACATCCTGATCGGCACTAATGCGTCATAGAAAAAGTGCACTTTTTCGCTGCACCTAATTATCCACACTTTTAATAATTGAGGCCTTGAAAAAATAATGAACGGAAGAAGAGCAGCGTTATCAAGAGCCATTTATGAAAAATAGTATAAAACTTGATAGACTTAAAACTGTTTAAAAATATGATAATATTCGAGATCAGTTTTACACGGAATTTTGATCATCGCAGCTTTAATTTTACTACCTTATTAAGTTTCTACATAATTAAATTATCTTGGAAAAGCGTTGAAAAAAGGCTCGAAACATTACTAAAATAATACACTACAAGGGATTAATAACTGCAGCGGAGATCGCGAGCCACACTAAAAAAGCAAGCAGCGATTTCTCGAAGTAAGTGAAAACGATCGGGCCAAAACGTCGGCGAAATAATTCATTAACGCCCAGGTTTCCTTAATGGCCCGGTAATAAGGACGTCCTTGACTCGAAAGCGCCGAGCGACACCTGCGCGAGCCTCGAATCATCATCGTGAAAGTGTATCGCTCTGAAACTGCGAGCCGCCGCCGCCGCCGCCGCCGCGATGCCGTAATTAGTTTATCGATATGAGCCTCGGAGTGTCGACGCGCGGCTTAACCTCGATTTACTCGCGCGCGAGCATCAAAAGTTCCGCGTTCCGAGCGGCGACTTCCAGGTTACGCCCGGTGAAAATCCCGGGATATTCGCCAAGCTGATGGAAAAGCGAATTTCCGTTTATTAAAAGGTCGTTTTAGCCTCATTTATCAAAGACTTTTGCTAATTAGGAATGAACGTTCTTGGACGAATTAACGTTATTTTTTTAGAGCCGAGCTTCAAGTTATCCAGCGAATAATGATGCCTGCCTTACTTAAAAACGTTTAATGCGCGATAAAAACTCTTGGAGCGTATCTAATTTTAAATGCAGCATAATTTGTCGAGACGTTTTGTCGAAAGCTCGAATCAGATAAAAGCTGCCGAGTTTTTCCTGTATCGTGTTTAAACTATTTTCCCGACAGCCTCCTATAAAAGGACTCGATTACACGCTTACAATCGTTCGAGCAGCGCGGATTACAAATTTACATAATGAATTTTTTCAATTAACTAATTACATTAGCGGCTACTTACGTCCCGTTTATATAAGCCAATGCAAATTTAATTAGAGATTTTCTTTTTCGCAGACAATTAAAAAAGCTTGAGCCGGGTACTTTTTCGCCGGGCATTGGGCGCATTAACTCGATTCTCGGTGTGTAAAACCAGTTCTCTCGTTGGCACAAAAGTCAATTAAAAATGTTCGAGGCGCCTTTTATAAAAACATCGATTTACTTGTCGGTATGAATTTATCGCTCGCATTTATCAGCCGAGCCTTTCGCACAGCTTTTCTCTTTTCTCCTTCAATAATAACGCGCGATCGGCAAATGATTTTACGGTTCAATCAGCCGCGCTGCTCGCGAGAAAAAAAGGCTGCTCTTTGTTCGGCTTTGTCGTTAGAGAAGTGTGCAATCGCGCAGATGCAGATAAAAGGCAATTTTCGAGAACGAAATGCAATACCAGGTCGCGCGATCGCAGCAAGTCCTCCAGCCGTTGTTTACCGAACTTGGCGAAACGCAACCTCGTTCACTTCGTCGCTTGTAACTTTAGATTTACTTTATAGTTCTAATCGGCGAGGAAGGCTTCTCCGTAAACACCGTATACGCCGTATACTCTGTAGTCTTTGTTGCTTTTTATCAGTTTGATTTACGGCTTTCATTGTCAGGCTCAGTTGCTGCACTTTGCAGACGTAAACAGACGTAAATGCATACTTTAATATTGCGAGCTGCGTTAAGGCTCTATTAGCCATTTTTCTGATATTTAATAGCCATTGCATTCAAATTTTTTAATTTAAAAGACCTTTAATTTAAAAAAAAATGAAAAAAATAATTTCTGAAAGTATTGCATATCGAAAGATCGCATGGATTTTAAATATGCATGAGCTTTCATTTTTCTTATTTAAATTATTGACAGGGAAATAATTCGTAGTTGATGATTCACATTTTAACATCGTGTCACTTGTAAATTAAGATAAGTCGCCTCTCGTGATTCAATATTTAATTTTTAATTGATACCCAAAGCGAAAGAGATTGCAGGTGCATTTTTTCCTTAAATAATTGATTATTTATCGTTAAATATTTTTCGCTTTTTAATTACCGAAAACTTGTAAGAAACCTATCGATACTCAAGAAAGGCAGAGGCAGAAACTCCTCTCCAATTCCACCGTCTGCAATTTACTGTTATCACGTTTTAAGGTCAACGGCCCAATTACAAAATCTCACCGGCAAACATTAAAACGAAAATAGAGCGAACCGGCAAAAAATCACCTCTCGCAGGAAGCCAACGGCTCGGTTTAATCTCCAGTCAGGTCAGGTAGCCCAGATCCAGATACATCAGGTGCTTTAGCGGCGCTTGGTTCGGTCCATCTCGCGCTTTCTCGCATACGTGCGAGGCGCGCGGCGCCTCTGAAAAACTCCGCGCTTACTTTCTAACTCGAGCGTCGAGCGGCTGTCAAATTTATCGACGGCAATTAGCCCGAGCCGAGCATAATTAGTCGCTGTGTGCACAGAGCGGAAGGCTCATTTTGATTCTGAGCAGATTAATTGATCGGAGGTGCGATAAGTGCCGTTCGGAGATTGCTGAGAGATTGTTTTGGTGATGATGAATGATTTGATGAAAGGTTATCTCTTATTAAAGTGGTAAAATAATTTTTATGAACTTTTTTTACAACTCTTTTTTTCACTATTTAAACGAAGATAAATTAAATTTTTTTCCGTATACTTAATCACTTATATTTTACGTAATCACTGCTTTTATAATTTCATTAATCGATCAGTGACTGAAATGTTTGGCTAAAACTTTTTAAATTACTTAAAATCCAGTAAGGGGCAGAAAAAATTGACTATATAATTCTCCGAGCGACGAATCAGCAACGAGCCGCAAACCTCGGCGAATCCTGGCACGAGCGTTATTGGGCCAGGCGTACAGACGCACTGCGGCCGCGTTACTTTCTCTGATAACGCGGCGAGCAGTCCGTTGGACGTAGAAATTAGAAGCGCCTCGAGAGCGGAGGAGAGAAAGAGTCGACAGGTGCGAGAGCAAATCTATTCGGCGCGAAAATCGGATCAGCGCTCCTTACCGGGAATCCAGATTTTCTGGCTCGGAATGCCAAGCCGCCAAAACTTTGCCGACCTTGTCCCGATAATGGCTCCTGCTCTACGTATATGGGCGGTTCCGCCTTTGCTCGCGGCTACTTTGTTCGCTGGGATGCGGAATCGTTGGTAGAAAAATTATTTTTTATTATATTAATCAAAGTCATTGATTTAGAATTTTCAAGACTCTTGAATTGATTTTTTAGTACTCTTTATTTAAACTCGCCTTTCCTAAGTACATGTATTTTTTTTTTCTTGAGGGAGACCCTTCTCTGGACCCTTCAGTGGTCCTCATACTTCTCCTATTTTCTTATTCCAATTTTTCCTTCTTTCCTATCCCCCCCCCCGCCTTAGCCCTCCATCTCCGCATTTGCCCAGGGTTATGCTTGTGGATAAATCCTGATTAGGAAAACCCGCTCCGGAGATGGCCGGTGTATTGGTAAGTTCAATTTTGCTGTCTATGTCACATTATATACGTATTTAGGCACCGAAATCGTATACATAACCACACCTCCTGTTCACATTGTAGGATGTGAAAAGACGCCTAACCGATCGTACAAAGTTGCATAGTTGCAACGATTTATACTTATATGTATAAATTGTGGCGAATCTGCAGTTTTTAAATGGTTCACACGAGCAATTACTTGCATTCTAGTTGAAGCTCGGAAGACGGAAAGTTCCGTATAGGTCTCCCACTGGCTTTATCTGAAAACACTTTTCAGCCTTGTTCCTCGCCTGTACAAAGACGACAGCGAAGCAGTAGAACTCGATTTCTTGGCACCGCTGACTGATTTTCTTACTCGGTCGACGTTGTTCGCGCTTGTCAACCAGAGCGCGAGTCGATAAGCCAAAAAGAATGCGCCTCGCGACAATCCGCCTTCGATAAGGAATTGGTGCATTGCTTTTTCGATACTCGCATTTTCCCCTGTAGTCTGCCTTGTCATTCGCCATGCCGAGCGTAAATTGAGATTTTTTACCGAATAAAACTCACCGTTTCGTTATGCCTTAAGGTATATGGCGTTGGAGCTCTAAATCAAGTATTTGCGCGGAATTTATGTATCCTGATATTTTTATAGCCTGCTTTTGCTTTCATTCGCAGCTACTAAATTAGAATACTCTATCGGCTTTTAGCGATTGCTGTTACGAGCGCAAGCAGCCGCGACCTAATTATTTAGGTTATCCAAAAGTTTAAAATAAAATGTATATTTATCGCTTGACATATCGCATCATCTTTTTCCGTCGATCATTAACGTCCATTACCCGAAAAAAGTCCTCAGCCAGATCGAATCCCGGCCGCAAAAAAGCGCTCAGAAAACTAACTCCATCATCCTTCGAGTCGAAAATTAAAAGCCGACTTATTGCCGGCAAATAATGACGCGGCAATAAAGAGCCTTTGCGGCAGAGGAAAGAAAGGAAGGAGAGTAATGAGAGCTCGTAATTTTTTGTCTGTTGCAGCGGTGGTTGTGCGATACCTGACGCGGCGTTACATCGGAGAGTACAGCTCGACGAGCGGTGAGTAGTAATCTATACATTCACGCACACATCAACACTGGCACCGATCGTAAAAACGAGCGGGCCGCTCTTTTATGCAAATCTACTGGCCCATTTTCAGCGGGGCTCAGAGCTCTTGTTTACAAACAGATCGAAAAGAGCCTTTTTTCTCCAAAGGCTTTTCGAGGTTATTGTGCGGCAAAAGGTTCAGGAGGGAAGAGTGCGTTTGTCATTGCGGCACTCGTAAAAAAGTTTCTCAAGAGCTCGGCTCGAAGAGTCGGCTTTATTTATTATAAGGCGTTGGATAGAGCAAAAACTTACCGACTGGTAATTCACTCCTTGCCGTTTATAGGTCTATGCCTTTCTCGGGTATGTATATTAGGAGAAAGAAGCAGTGAAAGGAAGAGGAATAAATAAGATTCGCTTTTTGCTTCGAAAGCCATCTATTTTGCTTAAATTGTCGTTTTAGACCTATTAGCGTTATCTTTTAAAAATTCCTTTAAATTTCACTAAAGTACTTTAGTGCAACGATTTAGTGAGCACCGACACCGATAAACGTCCGGAAAAAGCAAGAAATCCCAAGGACAGTTTCCCAAGCAACATCCCCCTAGATCAGCCTCGTTAGTCCCTGGGATGATACTCGTTGCGTGGGCACTTTTCCGTGTAACGTAAGCCCCAACCGTTACGTAATTATTTCCGCGTCGTTTGGGCCCACAACGCCATCGGGAAAAATGCGCGCGGGAGTCTCCGGGTCCTCCCCGGACGACGGCGACACGTGACCGGTGCGAGTAACGCGAGACGATATAGTCTTACTTGTTTTATGCGAGGCACCCCGGGAGGCCCGTCGGATTTTCTGGATTTAATGTGATTTGCGAGCCCTGACGCTTCTTTCTCGTATAATTAATATTCGATCGTCGGGCTGCGCGACTAGTAGAGTCAGTCTTAAATAAAGATGAGATGTACTTTTATTCTGTAAAACTGTAGTTCTTGTAAAGAAATGGATTGAACATTTAGACGGACTATTGTTAGATAACGCGATCAGACCGAATTGGGAATATAAGAAACTAATAATTCAAAAAGCTCAAAAATTTTTTTACTCGAGCGAAAGGAACGAAGGCAATGTAAAGTCGTGTGGGCAACGAAATGAGCAGCCATTCGAGTCATCCGAGAAAAAGAGAAAGATCCAACGAACAATATTGATCGTATCACAGGAACGTGCGGCTTCAAAATTATATTCACGATTCCAGTGAGATAAGCCGCGATCCAGTCAATTGTCGTGCATACATAAGGGAGTATAAATTAGCAGGAGACCCCGAGGTTCTCAAAATATCTTTCGCGCTTTTAATGACTCTTTCGATTCCCAGAGAGTAAGAGCAACTGGAAACAGCAATTGTTAGATAAAATTTTGTTAGCAACAGCAGCTGCGGGGTCAAGAACCTGTTGAGGCCTCACAAAGCCCGGCGGAGAGCATCTTCGCTGCTCTTGCGTTATTTACGGCGCATCTTGATTTCGCGCGATTTCCCCGGTTCGAGTCTGGCTGCCCGAGGGCGTCTCGGGCGCCACGCGAGAAGGAGCAGAGAGAGAGAGAGAGAGAGAGAGAGAGAGGTAGAGACATTTTTAATTCCTCGCCCAGGCGGGGGCGTACTCGTGATCGCGCGCTCTGGGAATCGACGCTTCGCCCCTTCGGCTTATGCCTTTTTTCGAGGCTCTCGCTCCAGCCTTTGTGAGGCCGGAGGAGCTGTATTTGCATTGATCCGAGGCCGAGCATCCGGGAAACGTGAGCCTGCTGCTAGGAATATTCGTTTCATATTCGAGGCTTTCCGGAAGTGCAGAGCTGCTGGGAAGGGGATTTATTTTTTCGTCAATCTTCTCGATGCATTAGAATGAAAATAGATTTAGTTGACAAGTTAAAGCAAAAAGGAAAGCTGAAAGGTCCTACTAAAGCCACAGCTCTAAATCTCAATAAAACAAATTTATCGCTCTAATTTTGATTAATTGAAGCAGTTATTCTGAATCCGGTCGAAAGCAGAGCGCTCTCCAGATTCCGGGCAAGCGAAAAAAGGTCCTCGCTCGGGCCGTACGTCATCGCTGCCACAATATTTCGCCCGACCGATGCTAATTCGCGGCGAGGAAGCGCGCGGCGAAACTGGATTCGCGAATAATTTATTATCTCCCAAGCGGGAGATAAAGCGGCTATATCGGGCCGCGAGCGTGCAACTCAACGTCCGGCGCTTTGATATTGACGGTAATTCATGCTCTCGCCTTTTGTACCTGTCATCCGCTTACACGCCTCGCGACAATGCCGCCGAGAGCCGATCGAGAAGCATGTTGGAATTTTCGGCCCGAGCACCGTTATATTTTATACTTCAATTCGCTGTACTGTTATGGCTTTCATTTTTCCGGCTGGAGAATAAATTACTCTTGCCTCGCTATATGCAATACTTGACTATTTAAGTATATTTAAGCTTCTTCGGTCTGAGGGAGAATGTTTCTTTATTTAGTAGTATTAGATAAAGATAGTTTTATGGGTTTTATCTTTTTTTTAAAAGCAGGCTACTTTTTCGTTCGTTAACGTGTTGTCGCTTTTTCAAAATCTAGCAGATTCTTTAATTTATACGATCGATTTATTTTTTAGTAACAGGTGCTTAATTACCTGCAGTTGTACCTCCGCATTATAAGTTATCAAATTTAAACTCCGGCTTCAATTTCGTCGCAAGAAAATCACGATAATCCAGTTTCATTCATTAGCTTCGACTACTCGGCCGCGAAACAAGCACCGAGGACTGCACCGAAAATCGTTTATTTACCTCAGATAAGCCCCTCAGCTCTTTAAAACGCCCAATAGCTCATTTTTATCATCGCGCCTGCGCACTTCTCACTCGCAGTCAAACTGGAATCCCGGCGATAGGGATTCTTCTCCGCTCCGCAGCGCGACGCTCATTTGAATAAATTTAAATGAGACAGGAAAAATTGGCAATTACGCCAAGGCGAAAGGGCCTCCTCAATTATGTTCAACATTAATCAATCATTTAATTATCCGCGCGTTACGCTCACAATCGCGGCCCCGCAGGAAAATAAAAAGTGGATCGACACGCTCGCGGTGTCGGTGCTTAATCGTCGCATCGATTAAAATCCGAACTCGGCTGGTGCTGCTTCTTCGACTCGCGCTGTTTACGAGAAATTTTATGCACGCCGCAGATAAGCGGCGAATGCGTGCTTGGGAATTATTGCGGCCTGTAAAATAAGATGATGCGCGTTAACTGTTTCAAAGTAAACACGCGTTATTTCGGAATTTAATTATGTTATCGCTGCTGAATGAGAGAAATAATTTATAATTTATAAATTATTTCTCTCGCGGCTCGCAGTTTTTCTTGCTTTGTGTGATTTATCGGTAAGTGTATGGCAGTTTTTTAGTGCCAATAATGGAAAATGATTATTTTCAAGTAATTATTTTTACCAATACAAAAACAATTTTGCAGCATGTCGGCACTAAAATATTTCAATTAGTTGTTGTTAAGTAATACGATAAATACAATTAATCAAATAATCTTTTGAGAGCACTTTTGCCGACCATAACATTCTTTTAGGTCAAGTTTGTCAATTTCCATCTCTAGTAAAACTAGTTCAGTAAATTTTTCAATGCAAAAGTTTGAAAAAAGCAGAGGCTAACAATCTCTCTTTATTAAAATACACAGGCGCTCTCTCTCTCTCTCTCTCTCTCTCGGCCTCTAAATTTACGATTCGAAAATTCATTGGAGCGAAAAGCCTCTGCTTTCGGTTTTCAAAGTTTCCAGTGCATCAGCGGCGACGTGCTGGTAAAACAACCAAAATCCCTCTCAAAAAAGGTCCCCGGAGTCTCCGCTCGGCCGCATTCTCGGAAGACCGGTAGCCGCCTGCCATATATAAAATTATCGAGCGGCTCTCCGATCCAGTTCCTCGCCCCTGCGAGCGACTCGCACCTAAGAGAGAGGATAAAGCGGATATGTCGATAGCTGTTCACTAATTAAAGAATATCCCTTTTCCGCGAAACCAGTATTCCGAGCGGAAGGTCGCCACTCGTCGCTGATGTAGAGTCGTGAGGTGTTGATTGATCGTCCGACGCGGCTTTTATCTCCGGCGAAGACATGAAAAATGGAGTTTTCGCGGGTTCGCCGGGATTCATTACTCGGCCCGTTCGATATTTCCCACCTGTGATGCAACCGACTGATTAAGAGGACGCGCATTTTTTTTTTTTTTTTTTTTTTTTTTTTTTTTT